>APFE030203587.1:1096-34547 GCA_000404065.3 Pinus taeda
CTCATAATGTGCTATCATTTCCTCTGTGAAAATTGACCACGTAACAAGTTGTTTATGAGAAAAAAGCCCTTCATACCATAAAAATTGATCCGGTTCTAAATATGAAAATGCAATATATACCTATTGTAACAATGGTACACCATGTAGATCAAAATATTGCTCCATCTGAGGTATCCAATTTACCGGATCCTTGCCATCAAACTTCCTCATCTTTCTTTTTCTTGATTTTAGGAGCTCGATTTTGAAACGACTGTAAATCTGTACTTTCGGATCTTTAAGTTCTAAAATTGCGACCTGTAGTAGCGCTCTACATCCTCTTTCCAATGCCACCAGTATGATCCAAATTAGATTCTCCAAGAAAGAGTTATGCACAATATCCCAAGATGACCTGATTATAGACCTTTCCAGAAGAGAAAATTTGTATGAAGTGCCACGTGTAACTGTTTCGACCTTTGGTACTGAAAAATATATACAAGAAACTATTCTCTGTCCTCTTTCTTTAGCTTCTTACAAAATTTCAACCTGATGCTCAGAGCGAAAGTTATGACGAGTTTCCCTGGGTCACCTGTTTGGAATGTAATTTAGGAGTCTGCAAAAAGACCAACTTCCTCAGATCATATATCCACAAATATAGCGCAAAAAGCTCTGAAATTCCAATCTGAGGTTCAGCGCGATTTCTTCTCAAATGGGTTTTTTTTTTTAGCTTCTGAAACGTCGCAGAAAAAGTTATAGTGAAAATGCCATGATGACCTATTTGGAGCAGCGAAACCCTAGAATCCAATGCTCTGATACCAAATGTTATGAAACCAGCTCAAGAAAAGATAGAAAAGATAGGTCAACGCCTTAGAATTTAGCCTCTTTGAGGGTGAAACCTCCTTTACATTACATAAATGAAAAGACCTCCTTTCGATATATAGGAGTCTAAGGGGTCATAACATAATCAGAGCCAACATAACAATAATAATGTAAGGGCACAATAATAACAATAGTGGGTTTCTATGGGGCACAATAGTAACAATATGGGCACTACGTGGGTACATCAATATAATAAGTGGGTTGTACTAATAACAATAAGGGGTTACACTAGTAGTATAGGGGCCTAACAAGTTCTTTGAGACTTTAGGTGAGGTCACAGTTTTTAAAAACCTAGATTCTCTATATAACCTCCTTTGTTCTCCTCCAAAGTTGGGAATGGTGGCATAAGTTAGATCCAACTTGGTAGAGCCCCCCAGCTCTGAACCCCAAGATCTATATAGCAACATGTCAAATCGAGGGGGTATATCTACCACTACTATGTCCATTACCATGCTCTTCACTGGAATCTGAGCCAGGTTCACCACCAGATCCTTTATCATTCCCAAACATTTCACCCTCTTGGAGTTAAAGGATTATAGGTCCTTGTAGGGCTTAGTGATTTGCAAGCCAAGTTGTTCCGTTACATCCAATTGCATGAGGTTGGGGGAGGCTTCGGATTCCAACTTGAAATTATGTAGAAGAAGGTCATGGATTCCCAGAGTCACTTAGAAAGGTGCAATAGAAGGATCATGTTCTTCCACATGTGGCCCAAAGAGCACCATTAGCCTCTCTTCCTGAATATTTATAGAATCATGGGTGGGTGATGAGACTGATGGATGAATGAATTGAGATACGTGAGCTTTGTAGGTAGGCTGCTTCAAAAGCTTAGTCAATGGAACAAAAATCTTTACCTTTTCAAGTTTGAATGTAGATTGGGTCTTTTCTATACCTCCTGGATCTACTTCTCCTTCTATACCACCAATATTTTCCTGGAGAACAAGTGCCTCCTTTATTGTGTGCCCCTCTGAGCTATTTCTTTTCTTATTCAAGGGGACTTTTACCCTAGCAAGGTTAGGATTCATCTTATCTTTCCCTTTATCCGGTACTGAAGAAATAGTTTGGGAGGCAGTTGCTTCTTGTTGTTCTCACTGCCTTGACCTCTTTCTTGAATATATTAGATCATACCTTTGGTGTAGTTGTGCTTGCATGAAATCTGCAAATTGTTTCCAATAATAATCTATATCTTCCTCCTTTGCTACTATTTCTCTATCATGATTAGCCTCCTGGTGAGACATATTTCCATGTTCTTCTTCAGAGAAAGAAGAATATGAGTTTCCCTACATCTCCTCTGTATCTAACCATTGTTCATGGGGATAATATTCTAAATTTAGAGGATGAGGGATCTGATCAAACTGTTCCTTTCTTTCGCTTAGCAGTATCTGTAATGGAGTCCTTCTATATTATGGTTTATATCCCCAGTTCTTGCCTTGAGCATTCTCTTTGAAGAGACTCTTGTTCTCAATTTCGAGTTTTCCAACCTTGTGTGACAAAACCCTGATGATTTTATCTAGAATCTCCAACTTCAAGTCTGGTGATTCTCTTATTTTACCAGAGGAGGAAGCTTCTTCTTTACCTCTTCTATTCCCAGTGGTTTCCTTCTTTCCACTTGGCTTCCCTGTTGAGGAAAAAGTTTCTTCTACTTCAAGAGCATCGAATTGGATTTGATCTAAAGTAGGAGAATTCCTTTTTCTTAAGGTAAAACCAAAGTCAGATTCAAAGGCTCCCAAGTAAGCTACACGAGTAGCAGCTGTAGGAGGCTTTATCTCATTAGGCAAGTTCTTATATTGTTTATTGAACCTCTTATTAAATTATGATATATCCTCCTTTGGCTTCTTCCTGATGGCATTGAACTCTTTGAGGAGGTACCCATGCTTTCTCTTCTCACCCCACTTTTGTGTGAAAGAGGTTTCAAGTTCTTCCCAAGTGGTGATGGAGGAATTTGGCAGGGATTTAGACCATTTTTAGGCTTCTCCATCAAGGGATTGTACAAAAATTCCCAGGAAAACATCCAACTATTCTACATTCAGGTTCTCAGCAAAATCATAGAAGTCCTGAATGTGTTTCTGAGAAGAATTTTCATCTTCCCCATTAAACCTAGGCAGAATCCTTAAGTAGTCCTGGGGCATAACACTTAGGGGCTGAGGTAAATCAAGAGGTGCATACTTATTCAGCGAAGATCCTGGAAGAGCTGTCTGAATTAAAGGAGTGGGATGAATATTTAGTTGAGAAACTTGGGTCAAAACCATAGGATTTTGAGTGGCTGGACTGGAAGCGGGGTATGTCAGGATCTTAGGAGCCAATAATAAATAGAGAGCAACAGTGGGCTGAGAACTGGAGGAAGAAGTTGAAAAGGCTGGTAAGATGGTAGCATAGGCAACGGGAGTTTCATCTTTCCAGACTTTCCTGAAAATTATTTTTCTAGGTCAAATACAAATGGCGCTTTCTATTGTGAGGTGTTTGAGTGAGTGTGGAGGCCTTTTAAAATCCAAGGTGATGAATGATAATGAGGAGGTTGTGGAGTCACCAAGGTGATGTGAATTCAATTTGAACAAACTTCTCTCACCTACACGAAGGGTGCTAGAAGATGTTGTAGCTCCTAGAGACAACCTTAGATTACTTACAAGACCAGTGCCTGGGTACATCTAGATTGGTGTGTCTCAAATGATTCTCAAGCAGGAGGATACATCACCCATGTTCTATACATGTATATAAGATTCAAGAGTTGGTTCTTTCATCCAAAGGTACAAGTCAGGTATTTCAGTATTTCTACAGATACATAGTTCCCAGAAATATAACAAAAAATAGTGGACGCCGAGCACTTCAAAGGCTTACAGTTTAATCAGCTTTGTGGAATAAATGAGAGAATACAAAGAGAAGGGATAACTCAAAATGTAGAGCTCAAAGCACCAATAGTTCTGTATTAAAAACATAGAGCTTGAAACCATGAGATTTTCTACAATTATTTGAGTTATAGGTAGACATAATGGATAGAAAAGAAGTTGTATGCTATGATTCATGTAGTGTAGTTTAAAGATATAATTTCAACCCAACAAACAGGAATGTGCATTAAAAACTCAATGCAAATGAATATATAGGCAAGTATGAAATATTCTCGAATCTATTATTACATGAATTCAGAGAAGAAAATAGAAAAAATGGATGAAAACAAGAAATAACTAACTGTAATACTTAAAAGGGGGAATCACCACTACTCCTGTGATATTCTGCAAGATCTATGTAATGAAGTGTTACAATATCACAAAAATAGCATCCTTTCTTTGTAGATTTCAAAACCTTTATTCACTGTTGCTACCCACTTATTTAAAAGAAGAGGGAGTGCATTATCAATTATGATATAGCACAAAATTTCCCTGGACCAAGTCTCAGCTATGCGATCAGATTGTTGTCTCGACCAGGGAAGGCTCCGTGTCCAAAAAAAATCACAAAAACAGTAATTGCCTCATAAAGGAAATCACATCACAATATCACAAAATAGATGAAACATTAATGTAATATCTCTGAACACCTCCCTGTAATCACTTCAACTTTAGGTTGCATCTAGTTCATGGTATGGTCTCATGTGCTGCTTAGCTAACACATGTCATTTCTACCTTTAGTGCCTTCGGTGCTGACCTTCGAAGTGCGTCACAAAAAGCCATTTCTGAGTCCACCCACGCTTGGTTTTGAATGCTCCCTCTTCTTGATTTACTACTACAGTTGCTTTCAGTGCCGACCCTGTCATTTCCTCCTTTAAAGTCCTACTAAATAAAACTGGCTCCCATATCTGCTAGGTTTTGAATGCTTGATCTTCTATCTGTAGTGTTACAACTACTTTCGATGCCGACCCTATCATCTTTGCCTTTAAAGTCCTACTGAACAAAATTGACACCTTGATATTGCTCGTGGTTGCGTATTACAGTGTAATAAAGAAGACTCTTGGGCACGGGCTTTTTATCTCTGAAACAAGCGAAACGTGCACTTTTTAATTTCCTCCTTAGCCCCCTTTATTATAGCCCCTTTTGTAATTTTCCTCATATGACCTGGGGCTAGAACCAGGGGCTTAGCCCTTCGGGTGCTAAGGCATTCCACTGTTGTGCGGGGGGCCTTTTCCATTGTTATTCAGAATCCCGCATCCCGATGCTGAATGCACCTTACCTTTAGCTTTTTCCCAAGACACCTGCCATCACCAATCTAAGGGGTGATGTAATCGTTGCCACGTGTCACCATGTGAGTGGTGACATGTGTCACCTGGAAATGGCCCCATAGGACCCCTGATAATGCCAAAACTGAATGACATGTGTCCCCTGTATGACCACGTCACCCTCGGTATTTCCACGTCAGTCGTCATACACCATGTGGAGGTGAGAGAAAGGGTCCACCCGACCCTGGTCTTTCAATCAAATTCCTTTGTAAATGGTTTTTAGCCTCACCTAATGATGTAAAACTATATCTAAATCGACGATAATGCAAGGTTTTGGAGTGTGTGGGACTGTGATGTTATGGGATGCGGGATTGTGGGACAACTATATAATAATACTGCGGGATGCGATATGTGAGACTTGCAGGATGCAGGCTGTGGGATCGCGGGACTACGAGATTGCGAGATTTACCATGTTCCCCTACATGGAGGAGAGAGAAGGGGGCAACCCGACCTTTGATTTTCCAAATAATTCTTCCTTTGTATTTGGTTTTCGCCCTTTCCTAAAGATTTTGCATTATATCGAAGAATCGACCCCCACATGGCCTTGGAATGAAAACCACATTGATCGTTGATTTCCCAGACTTCGTCGATATGCCAATGCACCGATTCCATGTGGAGGAGACAAAAAGGTGGTGGCTCAGTCTTGGTTTTGTTTCGCATTTCCTTTGTAAATGATTCTCAACCTCCCTCGACGATGTAACACTACATCGCACAATCAGCCCCCGACAATTTTTTTAGAGTGATAGCCCTTTTCTCCACCGATATGTTGATGGGATAATCACCGATAATGTAGGATGTTTTGTGTCTGGGGCCCTCAACTGCCGATATGCTGATAAATGCTTCGCTCAGACCCATCGACTGGCTATATATAATATTGGCGATTGGTGGATCATTGTTTTTGCACCCCACCAATATCCCTTGCTTAGCATAAAGCCCGATCTATGATTGGGATTTGTCTCAAACCTACGATTATGATTTGTCTTCATCCCCTAGTGTTTTTTTCATTTTTTCTGGGTCTTCCAAAGGTAATGTTCAATAGGCTCTAACTTCTGATTCAAGAGTCCTTTTTTGAACTTCTATATTCGATTGGATAGCTCTTTCCGAGAACTATGCAATGGAGAGGGTTTAATCAAGCTCTGATAGATTCTTTGTCTCATGAAATGGCCTCAAAATCACTATTCTTATGCATCCTAGACAACTGATAATTTGCAAAGTAGTGAGTGACAACAACAACCTCCTTTCCTAGCTCCACGAGCTCATTTCTTTTCAGTCGCTCAAGCTCTTATGATTTTTGTTGCTCTTATCTTTGTTCTCTCTCCCGTTTCTTCTTTTCACTTTCTACTCTTAAACCATCACAATGTTTTGTTTTCCTCATTGATTTCTCCCAAATGACAAATCGTCTTTCCTCATCCAATTTCTCAATAAACTATTGCTTCTTCGTCCAGTTTTCCATCAATCATTATAACTTCACACATGTAGTCCACCAATTTACTACGAAACCCTTGATACATGTGGAATCACGTGAAGTCATGATCAATACTACACCAGAGTTGCAAAACAGAAACAACATCGCAAGGTGGTTTTTGAACAACCCAATAGAAAGCCAGTGTTGCGGCGTGGGTTACATGCGGTGTTGGAGAAACATAACAATGAAGCAATGTTGTGGCACATTTATTTCATTACCTAGGCTACTAAAATAGTAATTGATTGCTTTTAGCTAGAGATACTCCTACATCATTCTATTAACCACTCCTACTAAATAAATATATTCAAATCAATATGCACACATAATTTAAAAAATAGAATACAAAGAGCATTTCAAGGACTCTAGCCATTAAGAAAATACATGAACATAAGCTCACTTACTTTTGTATTCGATTGACATAGAGATTTTTTCTATAACATTTGCTTTTTTCATTGTGCTCATTGATAAATTCATTGTTGCTTAGCCCTCCTTTCATGACTTCAAGTTTCAATTTGATTCATACATTTTCTGAAAGGACGTTCTATTCTGAATTGATTTTTATAGCATAAGAATATTCAATAATTGCATTGAGAGGTGCATTCTATAGCGCGATATGAGGGAGATGTTATTCAATAATCATGTCGAGAGGCACATTTTACAGGCCAATATGAGGAAGATGTTATTTAATTATTATGCGAAGAGTCACATTCTTTAGCCTAGTTTGAGCGAGATATTATTCAATAATTGCATCGAGAGGTTCATTCTACAACCCATTATGAGGGAGATGTGTAATTCCTTCTAGGCTCAATCTCAAATTGATAAGTGTTCTTGTTAAAATAAAAGTAAAATATTTTCTAAATTAAAAAAATTCCACTATAATAAAATAAAATAAAAAGGAATGTTTGGTTAGTTTTAATGAAAAGTTTTATAAAACATCAATAATTTCACCATCACTATGCTCACTCCATTTGTTGTTAAAATAATAACCTAGTATGAAGGGAATGTGTTAAAAATACTTCACTTTTACCATGCTCACTCCATTTGTTGTTAATATTACAACCTAATATGAAGGGAATGTGTTAAAAATACTTCACTTTTGCTCTCCTCATAAATACATTAATATTACAACCTAACGTAAACAGTTGTTAAGATGACAATCTAGTATCAAAGAGATATGATAAATATAATTGTTAATATTATAACCTGGTATGAAGGGGGTGTGGTAAAATACTCCATTTTATTGTCTCTCACAAATAAATTATCTTGATGTGCAAAAGAAGTCACATAATTTAATGCCAAGTTTAGAGAAAAAAAACTAATTAAAAAAATTAATAATAATACAGAACTTAAATAAAGTATTGGAATATCCCTATCAATTAATTTATTTTAATATATATATATAATATATAAAATAATAATATATATATAATAAATATTAATACCTACAAACTATTAATTGAAATAATATATCTTAATGTTAGACAGAAATATAAATGAAAATGAAAGTTGAATTAATTCCGAATAAAAATAATAATAAGACATGTATAATTCATTTAAATCTTAAGATAAAATTGATATGTGGTATTAAATAATTAATAATAGTAATCAGTATAGATATAATAAAATATTTAATGTCATGTTCAAAAAATGATCAATGTTAATTATCATACTATATTTATTAATAATAAATAATTTTTTAAGTTAAATATTTAATGTAGTATCACTATTGTTCATTTTGGCTTTTGAATGCATATTAATTTTTAATATAAATATATCTTAAGCACAAATCTATCATATGCCCAAAAAGATTAAATGGCCAGAATTGCAATTTTTTCTTAAAAATTTACACTCTAAAAGACATTTTCACTTTAAAATTTTTTAGTGTAGTTGAGCAATTGCTCGATCACAATTAAGATAAACCCAAACTATTACTTATAAAGTGCAAATTATTCTCTAATAAACCTTCTCGCAAATTATCCTCTAATAACCTCACTTTTTAGTTTCACTTTTGAATTTCTACCGATACAAATTATTCTCAACTAATCCTTTTCACACATGAATTTGTGCCTACTCTCTAATAACTCAAGTGATTTTAGATTATTCTCTCATAACCCTTCTCACTTTTCGATTTCTATAGCCGATTATATATTTTCCCAGACAATCTACAATATATCATGTGCTCTTAGATGTGTTCCATACCTATATTATTTAGTCGTCTCTCGATTTTAACAAGTGTTGCATGCAGTCGGTAGTTCCGGATGGGGTCTGCCACAACAACACAATATAAACGCTCTGTGTAACATGTCTAAGCTTTTTGTTTCGCTAAAAACCTACTTTCGTCGAACAAACTTGCTACCTTACCTGAAAGATCTTGATGTCTGCATCACACAATCGCATAATTCACTTAATCGAATTTCAAAGGAAATACAATTTTGATATTAATTTAATGTGTTCATAGAAGGCTATCACAAAGGCATCTTATTCCAGAACAGAGAAAACAATCACACAATCGCATAATTCACTTGAATGTGTAATAAAACAACGCCCAGTGTGTTGGACAAGTTTAATTATTAAATACAAATTATATAATTTAATATTTCAAAATGAACATGAGTGTACTCTTCAAATGAAATAAAAAGAGTGATGAACTTTTATTTTTATATAAGTGTAATTATGGCGAATTAGATATATATTTTTTTTTTATTTTGGAAATTTTATATAATATTTGTGATATATAATTTTTTTGTTATTTTTTAATAAGTAGTTTTTATTTATGTACACTGAATATTTTAAATCTTTATATTACAAATCTTAATAAATGTAGTTTAATAATCCAGTTATTCCATATATTGTTGTATCAATTTAATATGTTATGGAAGTTGAATGTTTGGGGTATTGATCGTTTCATAAACTTATTCTTTTAAGCACTCATGTTTCAGATCTAAACCAACTTTGCTCATTCACATAACAGTCACGCTTTCTAGGATAAAACAACTTCAGTGTGTAATTTGTGTAATTTGTTCTCTGGAGAATTTGGGAACTATTGATTCTGTCCTTGGAAGAGAGCGCAGAGAAACTACAGCTCTTTCCTGCGAGGTCTTTATTCAGAAACGCTGGAGACTGTGATGCAGAGAAGTTAAAAGAATTAGATATTATGTGTATGCTATAGGCTTAAATGAACAATCATATAAAAGAGTGGCATATTGTAGATAAAAATGCACAGAGACAACGAAAGAAATCAATGCTGCCCTTTCTTTTTCAAGAGCTTTCAATAGACTTTTCGAATAAGTTACAAAATTAAAAAATCAATTTTGCATTATGAATATCAAATTCGTGTATTTTAGAATGAACAACGAATTCATTAACTTTTATTTCAGAATGAACAACGAAACTTTTAACTATATCATGTATTTCAGAAAGTTTAGTGTCAAAGAAAAACTAATTAACAATGTAGAAATATAAAACATAATTTTTAATTGTTATATATAATTTATTTGTGTAAAACAATAAATATATGGCGAAAACATTTGAATGACACGTGGGCTTGCATTTATGGCCAAAACATTTGAATAACATGTGGGCTTGGATGCAAGCCACGTTCCCTGCATGAAAAACCACCTTTTAAATAATAAATATATGCCCAAGCAAGAAACATTTGGATGACATATGGACTTGGATGCAAGCCACGTTCCCTGTTGCATGGAAAACCTGCTTAAACTGTGAAGGGCCACCATTCAAAAGATTTGATAAAGCTACTATGAACCATATAAACTAGATAACCAAAACATTAGCGCGTCAATAAGAGTAAGTAATATGACATGCTAATAGAAACCTCCCGAAATATTTGGGTGGGAATATTGCAGATAGGGAAGAAACCATGGATTTTACTTAGATTGATGCAACTCCTGAAAATTTATCCACCGCATTTGAATCCATCCAGGCTAACAATGACAAGGATCAAGTCACGTTGTTGTTTTTCTTGGCGGACAAAGATCCTGTTTCAGATGCCTTAGCTATTTTTCTTGGCGGACAAAGATCTTTTTTCAAGCCTTAGCTGGTATCTAGGTTCTCATTTCTAATTCCCTTAATCCCTTATGTAGTGAATTTATACAAAACCAGATATCGATAATGAAAATAACATTAAAATTAGCTGTAAAGAAAGACCCAGAGCCTAATTTTTTGGACATTCAGAGATTGATATTTGAAATTATTGGAGATTGAAACCCTCAATTTTAAATTTATGAGTCTTTAGCTTCTGCAGTTGAGGATTTTGACTTAGTCGTTCCGAAAGGCCCGACAGAGACGAACCTACCAATCTCTGCGACATAAAAGATTACACATTTGTGAAAGGCATTCCAAGCCCTTCAAGACCAGAATTGAAAATTGCAGGCAAAGATCAAGTCGATGCTGACCACTGAAGAAAGAAAGATGGAGGAACAAATTCAGTTGCAGACGAGTTGTATTTTCCTTATTAACTCTGATACATGCTTTCATTCAAAACCATTAATAAAAAAATTCCTCTAAATACATGGCATTCAAAACCATTAGTAAATGTTAGTTCCATGTCTATCCATAAACCCTTTTAGGCACTGTTTTGTATGATGGTGGAAGCGCTTTGGATACATTTAATAATAATACAATTTTACTGATATTTAACTGGTGTAGATTGACCCATCCACTATCTTGCGGGTAGTAGTTCCTCGCTAAGAAAATGGTGGGATTAAGGAGGCGACAGACAACATTATGCAAAGGGGATCAGAAAGAAAATGGCAAAGAAGTTTATCAGCATTCCAAATTCTGATAAAGTCAGTGTAGATATATATAAAAAACAATAAGGCGAGATAGAGATAGATGGAGTAGCAGCTACGCAAGCCTTATATTCATATCCTTTTTGAAGTAAAAGAAATTTACAGATATTTTCAACTTTTCCAGGTATCTTAGTCCTAGATGCTTATTTTTATGATATTTTTAAAATTACTAAAATTTAATTATAAATTTAATTATTTAATTATTAAGGAACAAAATCAATTGAATGCACTGAATCTATAATACATATCATTATAAAATGCCAAATTTATATATTTTGTTGTGATTATGCAAAAACAGATACAGATATATATACATTTCGTTTTCACCGTTGGTACTTCCCAATCTAGAAATATTTAGACTCATAATCTTTTGCAAACAGAGACACTCGTCGGATCCCTTTTGACAAAAGCGAACACTAATATTTTAAAGTTTTCAGATAAATGATGACAATGAATAGAATGGGCATAGATTTAAGATTGTGAATAATATTGTGGTTGCAGTGGATAAGATGCGCACCTGTGAATAATTTAAGTATGCGCACCTATGAATGATATGTTTGAGACTGCTTTGCAGCTTTGTTCAGACTTCAGAAGAAGCAGCGTTCTCCAGACTTCTGAAGGAGCCAAGCTAATGCTTCCTGTAGCAAAATGGGCCATATTCACCGGGCTTACACTATATGCAAGTTCACAAAAGCGCGTTCATATTCCAATTTCTATTACATAAATCATTTATTTATCAGCGGAGAAGATCTTACAGTTTATGTCCGTAGGAAATACATGAACATCGTTAAACAACAAACTAAAGCTCTGAGTGGGCATCGGAAAACGAAGAAAATTCCCCTGTCTCGACGATGGGCTCAATAACTTCTTCAGAACCTGAAGAAGGTGGATTCAGAATGGAGCATGTGGTACAGATCTCTCCCTTCTTGCTCGTTAGAACGTTCAACTGCCCCATTTTATGCGTTCCAAGCACAAACGTTTTGAGGAACATGGTCTGGCTAGATGCAAAGCTGTCAACGATGTCTTCACTATCGGTGGAGTCTGTGTAGAGACTCTGGTCGGAGGTGAGGAGCCCTTTGTTCTTCTGCAGATTCACGTAGTATTTCTTATCGAAAGTGTTTGGAGTTTGGACATCCAAGTTTGTGAAGTCCACGGTGTTATTGACAGTGGGGCATAATGAATAAAGATCGTCTACCAATCTGTTTGCTAGATTTTGAGCCATAATTGCTTTTCCTGTGCTCTTGTTATATAATCGGTTATCGAAGGAGCTGCAGTGAGCACGACCAATTGTGTGTCCACCTGAAGCAGAAGCAGGGCATGACAAGAAACCAGTTAAATTACTTTAAACAATTATTTTATCTTTCAAAACGTTATACTGGTAAATTTTGGAAATATTTCAAAATCTAATGAATAAAAACTAAATCAATGGTTGGATCTCATTAATATATCTCAAATTCCAAAATATTCAAACGAAATCTTCCATAGAAATAAGAATGCCACATTAGTAAATTGAGCATTAGACCTGAAAGAGCTACCATATGAGTCAAACTGAATCATTTGGGGCCAAAAATGTTCATCAGCTGTGTCACATCAAAAGTTGGAGAAGGTAAATTGGCGAGAACTACGGATTGAGTAGCAAAGCCTAGGCTGTCTCTGCGTCCAAGCGGTACTGGGTATTTTGGGCATCCTGCCTTCAAATTGGTGATTTTTGTTACTCTTTTTGAAATTTTTTATAACAAGCAACAGAGCCACAAATCTTAATACCACAAAAGTAATGAGATTCCAGAAATATCTTAAAATTTGACTAGTTAAAAAATTAAGACTATGTTTCTCTACACCATCATATTCGAAATTATTATAAAATTTAAAAATATTTCTAAAAAGTATAAAATCAACCTAAAATACTCCAAAAATAAAATACTACCAACCTTAGCGACAGACTCCCGAGCAGCCAAAGCCAAAATATCCGCACACGTCACAACCCCTCTGCAGCTGGCTTCTGTAGCAGTTTTGATTTCGTTTATCAGCTGCAAAGCCCGGGCTCTCAGCAATATATTTGGAGGAGCCTGCTGCTCACTGGGGTTGATCGATATGTTTGAGACTGCTTTGCAGCTTTGTTCAGAATTCAGAAGATGCAGCTTTCTCTAGACTTCTGAAGGAGCCAAGCTAATGCTTCCTGTAGCAAAATGGGAAAAATGCTAATGCCTCCTGCAGCAAAATGAAAAAGGGGAAGGGAAAGACAATTATGTCGACTGCCATATAGTATTTGAGAAATCTGCAAAAGGGAAAGCACGCTGCCATATAGAATTTAGAATTGAAGAACAACGGAAGACAAGTGGCCAACTGAAGACAAGTGGCTACTGCCATGCAAAATTCGTGTTGTGGAAGTCGGCAACCAAAGTTTGGATAAAATAACTTGCCGCTTCAACCAGCTACTTAGGATAAGATCATATTGCAAACTTTACCTTCACAGCTTACTTAGGATAAGATGATATTGCGTCAATCTTTTTGCATCGGGCGACGTGAAGGCTATAATAAGACCTCAATAGTTTTTCGAACCAAAAACTTTGCTTAAAAGTTTGTTGAATGAAATTGAGAGCATTAAACTTAGGTTAAAATGCCAAATCACTGGAAAAAGAACCGGTCAAAGTATAAACTAATGCTCGGTCAACGATTTATCGATCGCTAATAGTCCCAAGCAGGGACTAATAACAACATTATTTTAGTGTTAATAGTTTGATTTTATCATATGTGATTTTTTTGAAGTGTGAAAACCAAGGAAGGTCAAGTGAAACGTCCATTCTCTTCTAAGAAAAGCAACTCATTTCGTACTCAAGAAGCCATAGTTTCTCCAGTGAATGTTAGCAAAATCAGTTTTCATCTACGTGAGATATAAGGAGTGAGGCCATGGATAATCACGGTCTTGCAGAAGGGTAAATATAGGCCTGCTATTTGGCCATATTGAGTTCAGTAGGTAAAGTAAATATATATATCATATATATTTAAGTTACATATTTCATCCTCCTCCTTTTTTTTTAATTATTTTATAGAATTTTTTCACAAATGAATAGAAGGTTAAAAAATTTGTACTTGAGATATTCGATCTTTTTTAGAATTGATACATCTGAAATTAAAAATAAAAATAAAAATGGTGTATATATATATATATATATATATTCAATATTAATTTTTAAAATTAATTTTATTTTTATGTAAGCTTTATTTAATTTAAAATGTTTTAATAAATACTATAATTAATAATTTTATTTTATTTATTTTTATTTTTATGTAAGTTGATTAAGTTAAAATGTTTAGATAATATAACATAATAGTGTATTACAACATCTCTTTTATATTGGGCTGGAGAGTGTCTCTCAGGGCCCGAAAATGTAATTAAACAAAAAATTATAAAATATTTTGATTGTGAAATGAAAAATTATTTTTGGGCATGTCGTATTGATGAGTCATGGCACTGGCTTATGATATTGTAAGAAAGGCTATTTACAACTTAATAGTATCTATGGTAAACTGGGAATGAATATCTATGGTTAAAAATATTGTTATATTGTAAGTAATAATTTTTATATGCAATTTAGATATGTTATAAAATTATTATTTTAATTTATATGTTAAAAAGGATCTAGATTTATAGCTACTATTTATATCTTATATATTTTAATGTGTTGGAGGGTTTTAATATATATCTCAAAAAGTAATTATAATTTTTTTTCCTTTAAATTTAATTAAAAATATATAATAAAAATAAAAATACAATATAACAAATTGAATTTTTTTATTGGCACTACAACATCTTCTTGCTCTACATTATATTTAATATTTTATTATTATTTAATTGAATGGAGATGTAAATATTTATAAATCCTTTACATTTTATAGATTCAACATATTAATATAAATTCAACATATTGAACAAGATAACAATTTCGTTTTAATATTTTATATCAAATTTCATTAGTTTAAACTTTTGGTTTATTTTGAAAATATTTTCATGAAAACAGATTAACAAAATAGATCACATTCCCAAGACAAAACATAGATTAGTATATGCTTTCTGCAATATCAATAGTATCAAAAAGCTTCATTGTACACATAAGATGAGTGTAAAAATGCCTTACACCTATATGCTTTCTACAATATCAATAGTATCAAAAAGCTTCATTGTACACATAAGATGAGTGTAAAAATGCCTTACACCTTTACTCATATATTTCTATAAGAAAAGGATACTCCCTTTATTATTTTGAAGGTTTGCATAAGCAAATTAAAATTCTATATCTTTTGTACAAAATTACATGGTCTTCATCCATACTCAGAGACCAATTATACACAAAACAAGGTTGTAAATATGCTTTATCGCTTTAGTGATACATCCATGCAAGAAGAGGAATCTAAGTATCACTGCCACCTTAAAGAAAAAAACAAATGTTGTGGCATTGAATGCAAGTTTTTTGGAGCGGATTTTGTTGGGAGAGGGGCTTGAGGAATCATTGCAACTATTGCCCTTGGGCTTGGCACAATCGTTTTAGTTTCCATTGCTGAAGATGGAGAACAAATGCATGAACCAAAGAGAAGTACAAGGTGTTAAATGTTTGGAAAGAGGATGGTGGGTAACACCGAGAGACTAACAAGAATTTGATTTCATCTGAGTACATGCATCCAGAGGAAGATAGATCAGCTCCGACACTTTGATTAGATCGTGGTTGAATTTTGTATAGTTTAGTCCATATTAGAGGGAGTAAACAACATTTCCAATGTAGAATTTGTAAATCCAATTGGGGTAACCTATGGCATTATTACGCCTCATGTTCATGTTGGTCATGTGGACATTGATATCAAAATCCTATAGATAGCAACTCATAGGCTCTTTTCCACCTACAACATAAAGAGATTTGAGCCTCAATTGCCATGCATTCGTATGGGCATTGAAAAAAGAATTGGATTTGCAGTGGAATCTAGCAGGTGTGGTCCCAAAGTTGCAAAAACATTTTGTAGTGCCCACTCTAGTTTCCTGACTCTAATATGACATTATCTTACATACTTTAGTCTATGAGTAACTCAGGCTGAGGATCCAGAAACGTGACTCTATCATCAGTGAATGTGATGGTTATGTATGTTCTCTATTAATATTATGATTACGATATAATTAATGGTTATGTGTACTCTCTATTGATATCATGATGGTGATAGTAGTAAAGGATAGACATGTTTCTATTGATGTTATAATGATGATAGCTTTGATCTATATGTATGGTTCCATTAAGGTTATGAAGATGCTAGCCATGATGGAGGTATCCCCTATGTTAGCTACTTACATTAGTTCTGGTTCACAATGAACAATGATGTGAATGACCAGGTGATGGTAATAATGCTATTATGACAATGACTAACACTGAAAAACCTGGTTACTGATTATTATTGAGTATGCCAGGAAAACCACCAGAGGCACTCGCACATGACGAGTTGACGACACCTAGTTTGATGAAAATTTATAATATTTTGTCTTTGAAATTCTAATCGATTTTGAAACCTGCTATATATGTTTATCTATATTTTAATGATATGTTAATGGTTGCAGACACAGATGAGTTGCTTGGCCGAATGACTCACATATGGGTGATGGGGTTGTACAAGTAGATGGAACTACATGGGAGGGGTGGGACAGTGTCCCTGATCTCACCCACTAGCACTCCCGCCGTGACTTGGGCTGGAAGGGTTGAAACACCTTCGCCTTGAAGATCATGATGCCATGAGGGCAGGTCCCCAAGTTGGGTCGCTCATGAGGATTTTACTGGGGGGCGCGCATCAAGGCAGATTCCTTGATCCCCGATACCATTAGTCTCATTGTAGCAGGCAACATAAGAAATGATAGCGGTCTATGATCTTGCACCTATACTTTCCCCTTGTAGTCACTGGATGCTTGAAGGACAAGTGGTGTGGCACCCTTGGAACTTCAGGGGAAATTCTTGAAGGGCACGAACAACTTGGCACCCTTGGCATCACAATTAAACTATTAGGTGTGGCACCCTTGGAACTTCTAGGGAAGTTCTTGAAGGGCACAACCAAGATTGGCACCCTTGGAATCATTCAAAGTAAATAATAATAAATAAATATAAGTAATGAATGAAAAATAGGTAAAGTTACATCAAGGGTAAATGATGATTAGAAACCAAAGTAATTAAATCAAAAACAAAACTTGGAGTAAGGAGAATCATAGGAAGAAATAAAATAGAGTACTACCCTTCCCATGTTAGAAGATACTAGGTAGATTATGTGGTTTAATTAGGTAAAAGGGGAAAGACAAACATATTGTAAGGATAAAGATTAATCCTAAACCAATTAAACTTAATTAAGAAAAGAGGAAGGTGAATTAAAATAAGAAAAATAAATTAAATTTTGAGAAATGTAGAGAAGCTCCATGTGGTATCAACCAACATAAGAATATCCCTCTAAGAGATAACCTGAGTTAATTAAGGAAGTAGATTGGGGATAAAATCTTGACTCATTAATTGACTCCAAGTAATAAACACAATTTAAGGAATAAAAGGGGGGAATAAAGAGACAACTAGGAGAAGAAATAGGAATCTTGTGAGGTGAGGAAAATATTAGTTTAAAAAAAAAATTAAGTAAATAATTTTGGGTGACCCTTGATGAGAGAGTGACACATGGGTAGGTGAATAATCAAGCTATTAAATAAAAAAAAAATATTATAATTATGCATGACATGCCAAGTATCACCTATGAAGACTCTTATAAAAGAAGGGGCAAGCCATGGGAGAAGGGGGACTTTTTGGGAACCCTATGGTTGGATGGATGATATGATGTCTGAGCAGTGATTACGAAGCTATAGTGAGTTTGATGAGGTAGAGGATTTTTAGAGAGGGGACTCTTGAGCTAAGGGTGCTCTCCTATGCCAGCTAGCTTCTTACTCCATTGTACAACCCCATTGCAGCTCAGGGGTCCGCGGGGAAGAAGAGTACCCAAGGAGTAGGCTAGGAGGTTAACCAGTGGGTCTCGTTTTCGGATCAAGTGCATCATCATACACTCGCAGAAGTGACTGACAACAAGGGAATACCAGCGACAATAGAGCAAGCGGAGTCTCGTCTTCCGGTGAACGGTACATATGTATTTCGTTACTACTTTATCTTAGATTAAAGGTATATAAATATTGTGTTATGTTCCTGAAATGAGTATCAGCAATGTGTGTGTTGAATGAATTGAAATTTCAATGCGTTTCTTTTCTGGTTGTAATTGCTGTGAAAAAAAAGAAAGGTATATAGTTTTAGCCGGGTCCTTACACATTTGATGTGTGTGGATTTCAAAAACTAAGATAGAGTACTTCACCCATTCCGTGGATGGTAAATTGGGTAAACCATTGCCCTGATTTTAGGGCATGAAATCTTAGGAAAGGAAACATAGTACTTTCCCACGAAATAAACCATTAATCTAGGTTTTGGGGCATGAAAGCTCTGGAAATAGAGCACTTCCACATATTTTGTGGATGGTAAGTTAGGATAACCATTGGCCTTGATTCCAGGGCCTTGCCCCAATGATCTGAAATGGAGTAGATTAGTAATGTTGTGCTAATTCGCCATTCAAAATATAAAAAATGTGCTTGAGGTTTGTACTCCAAAATAGCAAGTAAAAACATGAATTTTATGTGTGTTTACTTAATTTAGTTTCATGAAGAAAACTTAAAACATGAAACCGAAACACTGAATGGAAGCATACATCAAACAATAATACACCAACTATTGATAAAGGAGTTCACCCCTCTTGGGCTACATCTCCTTGGATCATCTCTAAAGGCAAGACCCCTTCTCATTATGCTCAAAATTCTTTAGTTATAAAGAGTACATAAGTGTGTTGACAAAAAGAGTGGATAGTTTCCCCTTCAAGGAAACATTCTTTTGCAAAGAACTCTCACTCTAAACACATGACAACCTATAGTTAGTCATGAAACAATCAACAAGCTAAGGGCTCTCAAATCAAGACCCCATAGTCCAACTTCCAAGAGCATAAATAGTACGACAATATACTTAAAGTACTTAAACAAGTATCTTTCTCCATACACATATAGAACAAAGAATAAATAAAGCTACAACACTGCTATAATGGTTTCTTCAGAATGTACATGGAGGCTAGAAGACCCCTGCAAGGTCATCTCTACGTTCATACTCCATAAATTGAATCAACACTTTGGTTGACTAGGGAACCCATAGGCTTCACTTTACATAAAAGCATATCCAGAAGTGCTCCTTTGCTCCTGAAACCTATTCCAATGGTTTCAACATGCCCAAAAATGACTTTCTAGCCTCTTTTTTGCATCCCATTTGGTCGAAAATTGCCTTAGTTGTGACTTATGTCAGTGTTTCCACAATTTTCTCCTCCAAATTTGGCTTACTGCCAGTTAAATTCATTATCCGCAGTTAAAACTGGTAGTTCCATCGAAATCGGCGGTCCCATCAACTTTCCTACTTATCTCACGGTTAAGGGTCGAGTGGTCGCATGTGGAATGGATTTTCCGGCGGTAAAGGCAATGGTTTCATAGTTCTGTCACAAATCCCAATCGGTGTTGGCAAAGAGATAGATGACAACTCCTTTCAAAGACTATGATGAGCGATTTGCAATGGCAGACTTAATGCATTATGCACCACGGTTCATAACAATTTCACATCTGACGCCCTATCGGATATCGCAATTGGCAAAGTCCCTCGGTATCATATATATATATCAGTGGTGTATCGGTGTGACATGTGATTGCGATTATCTCAAATCACAACCCAACTGTGTGATTGCGATATGCAATATCACATCGCCACTGAACTGTGTCGGCGTTGATACATAAAACTTGCAATGTGCGATTGTGATATGTAATGTGCGATTACATATGCAATATCGCATCGCAACCTGTTTGCTCCAGGGGTTGATTACCTTAACTCCTTCGATATGTGATATGCAGGACCCAATGGCAACCTACCACTTGGCGCTTCCCTATTCGCTGGGACCTTTTCCATGTCATCCAATCTTGCCACGTGTCCAAGTCAAACCTGAAATTTAACTTGCTCTAACTTCTGCATATGAGCTCGAATTTGAGTTTCGTTCACACCGTTGGATTCAGAATGTCGAGCTCTTCAATTTGAAGATAAGCCTATCAAGATTTTGACACTTTGATTTTTTTTGGCAAATTTTGAGCTCTTGATCACTCTTCCCCACTAAAAAACTTTTGTTCTCCAAAAGTTTACTTTCAATTGTTCAGCATTTGAAGGTACAATTCCTTCATTTTTCCAAACTCGATCCAATTGATGCTTGAAGTGTCCTGACTTATACTTGTCTTGGCTTTTTCTCAAGCTCAACTTCAAATATAACTTGACCAAAGAATTCAAGTTGAATGTTCTTCTCGACTTGTCCATATCACTATGGCTATCCACAGTAATATCCTTCCCAAGAAGAATTCCAAGGTGCTCATCTGTAAAATCCTTATCGAGGATAAGATCCTAAAAAGACTTTGCCAAATGAACCAAAACAAGCCTCACATAGTGAATACTTGTATAACTTGAGTGCTAAACACATTTGGAACATACTAAATGTGCTGCAACTACTCATACAAAAATTTAAAATCGATGGTTTGAGAAAGCATTTTACAAAATGGAATAAACTTGACTCCCAAATTTTCCATTCAAATTGACTATCAACAAGCCAAACTAGCATTGTAATGCTTTAAAGAAAGTATTGTTGCATACAAGTGATTTATTTATGAACATCATTGTTACAAATTACCCAACTATGGGGATATGCAAATAGTGCAAAACAAAAATTTACATACTTCAGCGCGACAAATAGTCCGCCCATTTCTTATCCAACCAGGTAAATGAACCATGTATTTGAACTTTCTCTTCTTCTGAAGCTACTTTAGGGATGGTCACATCTTGCGCCACTTTTTCTTTTGTCGCTTCCTCTTCTGGTGCTTGCATGATTTGCTTGCCCTTACTAGGATGAAGTTGTGGAAACAATTTACAACACTTCTCGACCCCATGACCACTGATATTTCAGTGAGTACAAAAGTTCTTTTGAGTTCCTCTCGGCTCACTTGCCTTTAACCTTAGTTGAGATTTTCTCTTTTCGGTCTCAATTCCAGTAGACATAAACATCTTCTTGATGATTTCTTTCCTTTTATCATGCTTATCTACACAATGGTTAGATGAAAGGCAAAAAGTGCATGGAAACATTTTCTTCAACACGTTATTCAAATTTGCTTGTTGTTTTCCATTATGAACAACATTCGAATTAACAACATTCGAATTATCAGAACGAGTATACCTCTATTTGTTGTCCTTTGGATTTCATTGCTTGCGTGAGGAACTTTTGACAAGAAGAATTAAACCTCTCTTCTTCAACGTTTTCATCTCTTTTTGGAGACATTTCGTACTTCGAGTCCTCCTTATGCTTGAGGAACCATGTAGGAACCAATTCTGGATGTAAACTCCGACATATTGCCTCCTCATGTCCTCCCTTATGGCAAAAGGAACACGGTATCCATGAATTGTAGCTAGAAGACCATTCTTCTTTTGCAACATAGCCTAAGCCTTCATATTTAGGCCTCTTCTTGGCCACAATTGGATTTTTAATGCCTTGCTGGTTTACTCCAAGGCCTCCTCCCTTATAACCCATCCTGGTCGAGAGATTGGATCCAATTCCTTTACATTTGCTGCATCTTTTGATTGACATACGAAGATGTTTTCGAACTCCCTTTTGATTTGGGATGTGTTCTCTTGGAATCTTTGGCTCTCTTCTTTCAGCTCCTCGAATTTGGGTGCTGATAGAACCTCATCTTCCATATAATGTGGACAAAAGGTACAAACTTGTCCATCTACCTTCTCGGAGGGACTTTCTACACTATCAGCTTGCATAATAGTTGTAGAAACATGAAGATTGTGGAGAAGATGGTGGCTTATCACCATTCTTGTTACCTTCTTCCCTTGGAGAACATTCTCCTCTTGGAGGTTTAGAGATTTCACCTTGCAATTTGGTATTTCTCTCTTCATAGAGGACTTTCACCATTTCTTCCATGTCTAAGAAAGCCTTTCTAAAATCCTTCACATTCTCTAACATTCTTGTAGGCTCTCCTCCTTGGGACATGCTTTGCTTGAATCTTCTATAGCAATTTGAGGTAGAACTTGGTGGTAGAGATTGTAACGATCTTGCCCTCCTTTCCAAAACATTCTCTTCAATGAGCTTCAAAACAAATTCACTTGCAAACAAAAGTCAATTCCTCCTTGCACAAAGCAAACCTATGATCTGATACCAACTTGATCTAAAATGGAGTAGATTAGTAATGTTGTGCGAATTCCCCATTCAAAATATAAAAATTTGCTTGAGGTTTGTACTCCAAAGTAGCAAGTAAAAACATGAATTTTATGTGTGTTTACTTAAGTTAGTTTCATGAACAATACTTAAAACATGAAACCAAAACACTGAATGGAAGCATGCATCAAACAATAATACGCCAACCATTGATAAAGGAGTTCACCCCTCTTGGGCTACATCTCCTTGGATCAGCTCTAAAGGCATGACCCCTTCTCATTATGCTCAAAATTCTTTAGTGATAAAGAGTACATAAGTGTGCTAACAAAAAGAGTGGCTAGTTTTCCCTTCAAGGAAATATTCTTTTGCAAAGAACTCTCACTCTAAACAATGAAAACCTATAGTTAGTCATGAAATAATCAACAAGCTAAGGGCTCTCAAATTAAGACGTCATACTCCAGCTTCCAAGAGCATAAACAATACTACAATATACTTGAAGTACTTAAACAAGTCTCTTTCTCCATACACATATAGAGAAAAGAATAAATAAAGCTACATCACTACTGTAATGACTACTTGAGAAAGTACATGGAGGCTGGAAGACCCCTGCAAGGTCATCTCCACTTTCATACTCCATAAACTGAATCAACACTTTGGTTGACTAGGGCACCCATAAGATTCACTTTATAAAAAGGCCTATCCAGAAGTGTTCCTTTTCTCATGAAACCTATTCCAATGGTTTCAACATGCCCAAAAATGGCTATCTAGCCTCTTTTTGCATCCCATTTGGTTGAAAATTGCCTTAGTTATGACTTCTGTCAATCTTTCCACAATTTTCTCCTCCAAATCTGCCTCACTGCAAGTTAAATTCATTATCCGCAGTTAAAACTGGCAGTTCTGCCGAAATCGGTGGTCCTGCCAACTTTCTCGCCTATCTCGCGGTTAAGGGTTGAGTGGTCACATGCGGATTGGCTTGTTTGATGGTAAAGGCGATAGTTTCGCAGTTCTGTCACAAATTGCAATCGATGTTGGTGCAAAGACAGACGGAAACTCCTTTCAAAGATTGCGATGAGCGATTTGCAATGGCTGACTTAACACATTATGCACCACAGTTCATAACAATTTCACGTCTGACGCCTTATCAGATATTGCAATCGGAGGAGTCACTTGGTATCATATATATATCAGCAGTGTATCGGTGTGATATGCGATTGTGATTATCGCAATCGCAACCTGACTGTGTGATTGCGATATGCAATATCGTATCGCAACTGAACTGTGTCAGGGTTGTGGTGAAGTAAAATTATAAGTGCAGATAAAAATGAATTCCTCTAGCCCGATGATGGGTCTAGCCACAACAGGTACATTCTATGGAAGATTTCCTTAGGTTCGAATCAATCAAGAGGGTCTACCTCTTGGTCCGCTTATTTTGCTTGATGATGTCGCTTGCTAAGAAAACCACTCATCGATGCGGTCCCTCAGGAAAGGAAAAACAACCAAGTGAAAGAATATCATCGGCCAAAGAGATGGTGGCAATGGGATGAAACAACCAAGGCTCATCTAATAGAAATTAGCTAATAAAAATGGCAATCATGAGATGTAAATTGGGAATGGGTTCATTTTTACACAAGCTTGAACCATGAAGAACTCTGCTTGGATTTAGTTTCATGTTTACAATTTTGATTGGATTCAGTTTCATGTTTACACAAGCTTGAAATGAAAAACTATGCTTGCTATAAGTTTGCATGCCCCTAGCATAATGACTCAATTGAGGTACATGCCCCCAAGCTTCATTCCAATCAACTAGGTGAATGGAATGAAGGTTCACTTTCGAGATCCAGGAAAGATTCGATTGGAATTTTACGAGATCTTAATCAAAGACTCGATTTGGAAAAGGGAGTTGCTTCATTTCTTAATGAGGTTGATACAGTAAAAGAACTTTCCTCAAACCCTTGTTTCATTTTTTAATGAGTTTGACACAAGACAAGGAACTATGCTTGCCCCTTGTTTCATTTTTTAACGAGCTTGACACAAGACAAAGAACTATGCTCACCTCTTGTTTCATTTTTTAATGAGATTAACACAAGACCAGGAACAAACCTCATGACCTTGTTCATGAATCATATGAGAACATGGCTCCCAAGAGGTCTTCTCTAGACGGAAGAACCACGCTCTAGGAGGAATACATGGCAGTTGGTACCATAGACAGATTGAGCTCCAATGCTCCCAATATATAATGTACAATACGATCTGTGTGATCATCAACAGATGTGGAGATGGAACGAGCAACCACATAATTGACTTGTGGCAAGGAAGGCACTACTTACAAATGAGAGCCGATAGGGGATGATGGTTGCAAAGGAGGTGCCTAGTGACCAATTAACGACAGTTGATCAATAATCACAAGTTTCCCTTCATGCGGAAAACAAACCACACGGAAAAGTGAAGAAACAAGAGCTCCCATGACATAAACATAGTTATGTCCAAGGAGAATATTGAAATCTAAGGGACCTTGGACTACCATCACATCTATATAGACGGTCTTTCCTCCTAAAAAAATAGGGAACTTCAGAAGGACCCCCAAGGATTGACTGGTTTCTCTGTTAAAAGCCAACAGATTTTGAGTGACAGGCACAAGATGTGGGGAACCCAAAGCTTGCCAAGTAGTAGAAGATATGATGCTAACAGACGTGCCTTCATCTAATATAGTGCCATGTACTACCATATTATAGGTCTGTACTGTGATCTGGAAAGACACATAGGATGGGAGGCAGAAAGCATTCAATGGACCCTAATTGAAAGAGACGACAAAAACACTTGGTGGGGGGTATCATATGATTTTCCCCATGTTCTGCAGGAATAGGAGAAGGACTCTCTTGAACAACCGGGACGGGAGGGTCACTCTTCAATTCGTGAGAATCTGAGGAGACAAGAAGAACATGAGCAGTATGATCACCACTCTCTTCCGGAACAGAGTGAGCAACTGGTGGCGTACCAAGTCGACACTCTTTTCGACCATTGGTTGGTTGGGAACAAACACAAGAGAGTCTCACTCAGGAAGAGCAGGATGGGCAAGAGATGAACCTAAGTCAATCTCTTGACTAACCAGGAGGGGGTTAGAAGAAAGCCTCCGATAACCAACAGGAAGTTGGGGTTGAGGAGCTGTTAGGTTTTCCAAAAGTTTGGAAGCTTTATCCATAAAAGGACAAAGGTGATCGACATGATCTCTAGAGGTCGACAGGGATGGTCGGTTCAGGTTTTGAGATCATACCTCTAAGACTCTAGGAATTCTAGGACAGTCTCGAAGGAGATGATCACCCTCACACAGCTTGCAAGGGAATCTTACCTTCCGTGAGGGATCAGAAGGTTTGTCGACGGGGGGTGCATTTGGAGTAATAGCTACATGGTTGGCCTCTCGCTTATTTGACTTCTTCTTCTTCGTCTTCTTCTTCTTCTTCTTAGCCTCTTGGTTATTGGATTTCAAACTTTCACCAGGCGCAGTAGAAGAGGAAGAGCAAGAAACAGGATAAGAAGGGGAGGGGTCGACCTTAGAATCGATGTGATATGATTCAAATGAAGAAGATGGCGGGGCAGGAGTCGGGACACTCAGGACCACCGAGGTCGAAAAAAACCAGACATGTAAACCAATGGTTAACCCTGGAAGGGACAACGTCACCATATAAGGAGCACTAGCATTTCCAAAAGAAGGAAAAGGACTAGGATTCCCATCCGAGGGTAACCCTTGACTGGCGAACTCTGGAAATGTTGCCATCTGAATCGACTTTAAAGAATCACTAAGGAAGATAATTTTATCTAGGAATATTTCGTGGGTAGTTAATTTTAAGACGCTGAAACAAAACTTTGCCTTTTCATATTTTAAGAGTCGAGAAAAGGACGCAAGATGACTCTATCACTTTCGATTGGAAATGAGCTCGAAAGGACAAATGCTCAAATGACCTTTTAAGTTTAATGAATCAAAAACATCAAATGATTGCTCTGGATGATCTAGGTAAAAATGATTACTAGGCAACCATGAACTCTATAATACCTCCTGACAAACCAAGAAGTATGGGCAGGCAATTTCCTCGAATGCTGTGTTCGGTGTATCATGTTTTCAAGGTGGCCAACTCGGCTTCCTATGGATAAAGGATTTCAGCCTAGAGGGGTCTCCCATTATATACTCGACGGTACGGGGAGCACAAATCCATACTATCGCTGTCCAATGCCGAAGCGAATGACAGTTGCTAGGTTTAAAGATGCCAGAGCACGTCTCTAGCCTAGACCTTCTAGATGTGAGTGTTAAGTTTCAATGCTTCCTTAGGTTAATTCAATAAATTTTAACAGTTGATCTTGAATTAGGTTTCAATTACAAGGCCCTACTGCTGTCATCTGGAAAAACAACTATATGCAGCTATGAGAAAAGAGAACGTTCTTTGATGAAAGTTAACACTAATTGAGGGTTAGAGAGCACATAATCAATGCAATAATCAAAAAATGAAAAATTTCACTAATACATGTCCTAAATGCACTTAATCTTCCCTTAACAACAAAAGAAGTTTAATTTCATTTCCAATGCTTATGATGATGCAATTCTAGCTTCTCAATAACGCTACTAATGCAATATTTTCGCTTAAGTAAACTAGAATAATGTTCTCCCATTTTTATAAAATGCAAAATGAATCTTTCACATAAAGCACTTTAATGAAAATTTCACAGTTCCGAACAAACAAGCATCAATTGAATCCAAAGCATGATAAGTGAAACTAAAAGTAACTTCTTCCTTGAATCGAATAGACTAAACACATAAATGCTTCAATCGACAAACCAAGCAATGTAATCTATGCTTGAAAAGAGAAAAGAGACACTCGAAATAAGAGAACAAACGAGACTCTTTCACTCATTCAATTGAAAACAAAGCAAACAAAGCATCCTGGTCACTTTTGGGCGGAAGAAGAGAGTCTGAGAGTCAAGACACACTGGCACTGGAATGGGAGAAATTCTGATTTTTCCTTAACTTAGAGACCAGAGTGACTTTTGGGCCAAAAGTAGCATCGATCAGCACAACTGACCAATACTACAACTAGCGCCGATGGCCTGATCGGCTCGACTGCCTAACTGACAACTAGCGCTGATCGAGGGATTCAAAGAAAAAATAAAAAAGAACTTCACATAGGGCCAAACTTAACACATCAGAGGGTGGGCTAAACCAAGTAAGCACACAAACCAAGCTAAATGAAGCTTTCTAGTTAGGGAGAAGATGGTCTAAAAAGCTTACAGGGTTGAAATCATGAGAGCAAAACACACTGGCCAAGATTTGGGGTAAACCCTTATCTTCACTTACAGGCATCAACACAACTGCCTAACTAACAACAAGTGCCAGAGGTTGGTTAGCGCGACTACCTAACTAACAACAAGCGCCAGAGGCTGGTCAGCATGACTGTTTCTCAGCGACTCGTGCTGATCGGTGCAATTGTCAGTAGATGAAGCGTGCTGATCAAGGGAGATAAGGAAAAATAAATAAAAATATTGAAATAGGGACCAGATCTACTACTATGAATTTTAGATTCAGACTAGTAAGTAGGAGAAAAGAAACATAACCAAAGGGAAAACATGGAACTAGAAAGTTCTCACAAAATCATGAAATCCAAGACAAACAAAAGGATGGGATCCCCAGTGGAGTCGCCAATTTGTGGTGAAGTAAAATTATAAGTGTGGACACGAACGTATTCCTCTAGCCTGATGATGGGTCTAGCCACAATAGATACATTCTATGGAAGATTTCCTTAGGTTAGAATCAATCAAGAGGGCCTAACTCTTGGTCCTCTTATCTTGCTTGATGATTTCCTCGCTTGCTCGCTCCACCTATCTCTCGTTTCTTTCTTCAAGCTCCTGAAACAAGTAAACAACAACAAACAACAAAGATAATAATAGACAAATTGCAATTCAACCTACTTAACAAGTCAAGAAACATTAAGCCATGAATATGTAATATTACAAAGCATGTAGGAAATCAATCGATAGTTTCATATATTAATATCAAAGAGAGATTACAACCATTCGTCTTGATGTTGCAGTCTTCCTCTGACAAGACCAGGTTCCCACACACTTCTGCTAGCATTCCATGATGGCCTCAATCAATAATAGTTTTAAAGTTCTTCCCTTAAGGCTTCACTCCAAACCAAATCACTCTTCTCCCTCACACAACTAGATAGCTACAACTAGTACTAGCTTGCTTGTCTACTCCAAACCAAAATAGCATCAACACTCAACCAAAAACTCTGCCACTAGCTTGTGCTTGGGAAGAAGGGAGGTTTATATAGGAAATATGGATCGTTTTCTCATGGGAGAAGGACTTATCCCTTGAGGTAGTTCCATCATTATAGGGGAAAGGAGTCCAAACTGTCATCCTCGACCCCATCCGGCCAAACCATTTACCAGACTTCCGTTACAAAGCTTCTAGAGTTGGAAGCTTCAGCTCTTATTTTGAAAAACTTTCCATGACAGGACCGACTGGAACATAGCTCAGTTTCTCTAGTCGGCGCGAGGATTAGTGCTAATCTCTACACATCGGCATGGGCTAGACAAAGGCCATTAGCGCCGGTCTTGTAAACTGGGCAAAAAAATGTTTCAGGGAAATGGTGCAAAAGGGAATTTATTTGCTCATGAAGAGGGACATAATGGGATTTTATTCATGAAGGAAAAGCGTGAGGGGTTCACTATAGGGGTCCTCCAAGATCAAGGAACGGGGAGTATAGGGACAATGACAAAATGTTGTGTAACAGATGCCCCCAAAAGCTTCAAGGCTGTGCTGGAGTGAGGGATGAAATGCTTTATAAATTAGTGCGAGGAACTGGTCTGCCGTCAGAAAACCTGTAAGCAAGTACATATACATATACATAAACTGAGATCTTTGTCAAATGATACATGAATCGTGGCATGGATACATCCATCCAGAGAATGATCATGTAAGTGGATCCAGGTATGGGCGCAACCATCCGTCAAAGAGGATCATAATGAAACCAAGGTATGGTCGCGACCATCCAATAATGAGAAGGATCACATATGATAACTCATGGTCTGGTTGAAGCTAGCCATTTGAAAGAGACATGTATATCATCATAACCATGTCACATCACTTCACAACCTGGACTTTTGTGATCTGAGTCTAGGGTCTTGCGCTCCAACACGACCCGATCAAAGTACAAATCCTAGCATGCGAATAGATGTGTTGACGTCGAACATGCTAGAAAGTTGCTTGATTACCAGTGGATAATGTAAACTGTTAACAAGCACGAGAGAAACCACCAATAATGACAATGGACCTCAAGGTACTGTTAGCACAGTCCACGGAATGTGAATAGAGGAATTGAAGTCGAATACCTGTGAAATCACTCGATCAAAAGTCAATGACGTGAACTTGTCGTCGAGTGCGAAGAACTTGACATTAAGGCATGCAAGCTCTAAGGTACTAGAAGGGAGTCTCTCGGTCAACTTCCTAGATAGTGAGTCGAAGTCGACGGAAAGCGATCGTGTCAAAGGAGGGCCATAATGAATCCCACATCATCGATGTGAGACGAGAGGATGCAAAATGATTTTGGATGATACAGAGAATCAGAAGTAAGTGTAACTGCAGAAGGATAACTCTTGAACATATCGGCGACACAACTGGAAGTTTGGCAGCTTTTGGATCCATAGGATTGGTGGTCATGATGACGTGGCAAAGATCAGATAGAAGGAAAAAATGAATGGCCCAAACCCAGGAAGGTCAACGATACAAAGGAGGATGTCCCAACTTGACACGAAGCAAAGAGTGTCATGTTCAAGAGTGAGCTTCCAATACGACTAATAGATTTCCAAATTCCCCCCCACCATTTCTAGTAGGTACCCTAATTATTTTTTAATCGCAAGCTTGAAGGGGATAGCAGATGCTTGCATTGTAAGTTCATCCTTCAAACGAATCTGACCCAGTAAGTTTAACGAGCCTTAGGAAGGAAAAGCTCATGTTCGTCATGGTGACGAATTCGATGTCATTTAATATTTTAACGAGTCTGACAAAGGTGTGACTCAGTATATTTTTTTATGTTTAGAGAGCTTGAAAAAGACACGGAAAAGAAAACTCCAGATGGTCCCTTTTCATACATTTGTGTCTCTCGAGCACGAAAAGGTAGAAAACGATAGTTGAGAGAACCGCTTGACCATTTCAGTCAAGGAGTACCTTTTTCGTAAATAGTGCCTCCCAACGTGAAAAAGGGGTAAACTTATACTGGGCACACAACGTTTTGCATACGTTAACGAGTTCGAAACGACAAGGGCTCAACCATATTTTTGCTGTTCAAGGGTCGAAAAATGAGCTTGAAAGCGAACCCCCCATTTTATTCTCTTTTACTAGCCAAAAGGGAAAAATAATCGGCGATCTTTTCATTTTTTACGATTCATAAAAGAGCTTAAAAGTGACTCATCCTGGAGGAACAAGTGGTATAAAGGGTAGCAACTGGTTCCGACAATGGAGGAATTGCTCAAAACATGTAATGGTCAAGAGGTTGGGTAAGAAAACCACTCATCGCTGCAGTCCCTCAGGAAAGGAAAAACAACCAAGTGAAAGCATATGATCGGCCAAAGAGATGGTGGCTATGGAATGAAGCAACCAAGGCTCATCTAGCAGAAATTAGCTAATAATACTAGCAATCACAAGATGTAAATTGGGCATGGGTTCATTTTTACACAAGCTTGAAATGAAAAAATATGCTTTCTATAAGTTTGCATGCCCCCATCATAATGACTCAATCAAGGTACATGCCCCCCAAGCTTCATTTCAATCAACTAGGTGAATGGAATGAAGGTTCACTTTCGAGATCCAGGAAAAATTCGACTGGAATTTTACGAGATCTTAATCAAAGACTTGATTTGGAAAAGGGAGTTGCTTCATTTTTTAATGAGATTGAAACAATAAAATAACTATCCTCAAACCCTTGTTTCATTTTTTTAACGAGTTTCACACAGGAGAAGGAACTATGCTTGCCCCTTGTTTCATTTTTTAACGAGATTGACACAAGACAAAGAGCTATGCTCATGTTTTGTTTCTTTTCTAATGAGGTTGACACAAGGCCAGGAACAATCCTCATGACCCTGTTCATGAACCATATGAGAACATGGCTCCCAAGAGGTCTTCACTAGACAGAAGAACCACGCTTTGGGAGGAATACATGTCAATTGGTACCATAGACAGATCGGGTTCCAATGCCCCCAATATATAATGTACAATACCATCTGTGTGATCATCAATAGATGTGGAGACGGAACAGGTAGCCAAATAATTGACCTGTGGCAGGGAAGGTAGTACTTGTAAACGAGATCCGATAGGGGACGATGGTTGCAAAGGAGGCCCCTGGTGACCAATGAACGATAGTTGATCAATAGTCACAATTCTCCCTTCATGCGGAAAACAAACCACACGGAAAAATGACAAAAAAAGAGCTCCCATGACATAAACATAATCGTGTCCAAGGAGAAGATTGAAATCTAAGGGACCTTGGACTACCCTCACGTCTATATAGACAATATTTCGTCCCAAAGTAATAAGGAACTTAGAAAGGACCCCTAAGGGTTGACTGGTTCCTATGTTAAAAGCCAACAGATTCTGAGTCACAGGCACAAGCTGTGGGGAATCCAAAGCTTGCCAAGTAGTAGAAGACATGATGCTAACAGATGCGCCTTCATCTAATATAGTGCCATGTACTACCATATTATAGGCTTGTACTATGATATGGAAAGGCAAATAAGATTGGAGGCGGAAAGCAGTCAATGGACCCCAATTGAAAGAGACGACATAACCACTTGGTGGGGTTGTTACACTGAAATTTGTCACCATGACTATCTGCAGTTAATATGGCTCCATCAATAGCCATATTATCCTCCTTGGTCAAGCCTCATACCTCTGCTCTTCATGTCAAACTTCAAAAAGAGAGAAAGTCACTTAAAAACATGTTTATCTCTGGGTACGCAGGTTCTCTCTACCTTGCCTGCGTGTACGCATCGCAAACACACTGTACCTGCGTACTTGTACGCTATGTAAGCCAAAGGATGGGTGCGTACCCCTGGAAAGGTCAAAAGGCGCGAGTTTCATCTTTAAAAAGTTACTTGTGGTCACTTCTAGAGCCTTCTAGAAGAGTGTTTGACGTGTATTGAGCGCCTCCAGATGGTTCATGCATCCCTATGATAGAGAAACTTATCCCATCAAGAGAGGAGCTACCCCATCCAAAAGAGGGAGTATCCCATTGATGTTGGAACTGAATAACTTCCTCTAGAGTACTATAAATACATGCATTGGGCTAGAGGAGGGGAGGTTGAAAGCTGAACATTCCAAAGGGTAAATGCCGCTGGAATTAGGACTTCCATTGTTAACTTGTGAGGAGAGATCACCATCCTTTCTTGTTGCCATATTGGAAGTGGGTGAGCTTGTCAAAGTAGAGGAAATCTCTTGTTGGACCCTGGGAGGAGCTTGCACAACACCAAGGCTCAGGTTGTAATGGTTCCTTTTTTGTTTCCCTAATACAAATAAGTCAATTCTTCTCAATGATTTGTTGTTAATGAATTATTTCATGTACTCCTTGGTCTATGTGATGAATATGCCTTGTTTTATGAAATATTCAGGTGTTATGTAATCGTTTGCTTGTTAGTGTATGCAGGTCTTAAAGTGAAGGAGGAGCTCATTTGGATCAACAAGGTTGGACTGCTACAACAAGCGTTGGACCTAAGGTAAGATCGAAAAACACTTGGTTTCTCATAGAATAATGTATGTTT
>APFE030203587.1:45320-117569 GCA_000404065.3 Pinus taeda
TCTTCTCAATGATTTGTTGTTAATGGATTATTTCATGTACTCCTTGGTCTATGTGATGAATATGCTTTGTTTTATGAATTATTCAGGTGTTATGTAATCGTTTGCTTTGTTAGTGTATGCAGGTCTTAAAGTGAAGGAGGAGCTCATCTGAATCAGCAAGGCTGGACTGCTACAACAAGCGTTGGACCTAAGGTTAGATCGGAAAACACTTGGTTTCTCATAGAATAATGTATGTTTAGAGAAGGATTGCTCTTGTTTGGTTTGTTTGTCACTAGAGAGTCTTAGACTCCTAGGGAGGTTAGGTTTGTCCGCAAAAATAACTCTTTCCGCATGACAGGGGTTATAATATGATTGCCCCCATGCTCTGCAGGAATATGAGAAGGACTCTCCTGAACAACCGGGATGAGGGTCACTCTTCGATTCATGAGAATCTGCGGAGACAAGAAGAACATGAGCAATATGATCACCACTCTCTTCCGGAACAGAGTGAGCAACTGGTGGTGGAACCAGGTAACTCTTTTCGACCAATGGTTTGTCGGGAACATACACAAGAGAGTTTCACTTAGGAAGAGCAGGACGGGCAAGAGATGAACCTAAGTCAATCTCTTAACCAACCAGGAGAGGGTTGAAAGAAAGCCTCTGATAACCAATAGGAATTTGGGGTTGAGGAGCTGTCAGGTTTCCCAAAAGTTTGGAAGCTTTATCCATGAAAGGACAAAGGTGAAGAAGATGCTCTCCTTCACATATCCTACAGGGGAATCTAATATTTCCCTTCTTCTTACCATCATGAGCTGAGGGCATAACATCGACATGATCTCCAGAGGTCGACGGGGATGGTCGGTTCAGGTTTTGAGACCATACCTCTAAGACTCTGGGAATTCCAGGACAGTCTCGAAGGAGATGGTCACCCTCACACAACTTGCAAGGGAATATTACCTTCTGCGAAGGATCAAAAGGTTTGTTGATGGGGGGGTGCATTTGGAGTAATAGATGCATGGTTGGCCTCTCACTTATTTGACTTCTTCTTCTTCTTCTTAGCCTCTTGGTTACTGGATTTCAAACTTTCACCACATGAATTAGAAGAGGTAGAGCAAGAAACATGGGAAGAAGGGGAGAGGTCGACCTTAGAATTGACGTGATGTGATTCAAATTAAGGAGATGGCGGGGCAGGAGTCGGGACACTCGAGACCACCGAGGTCGAAAACAACCAGACAGGTAAACCAATGGTTAACCTTGGAAGGGACAACATTGCCATATAAGGAGCACCAACATTTCCAAAAGAAGCAAAAGGACTAGGATTCCCATCCAAGGGGAACCCTTGACTGGTGGACTATGGAAATGTCGCCATTGGAATCGACTTTAAAGAATAACTAAGGAAGATAACGTTAACCAGGAATATTTCGTGGGTAGTTAATTTTAAGACACTAAAACAAAACTTTTCCTTTTCATATTTTAAGAGTCGAGAAAAGGAGGAAAGGTGACTTTGTCACTTTCGGTTGGAAACTAGCTCGAAAGGACAAGCACTCGAATGAAATTTTAAGTTTAATGAGTCAGAAAGATCAAATGACTGCTCTAGATGATCTAGGTAAAAAGGATTACCAGGCAACCGTGAATTGCAGAATACCTCTCGGCAAACCGAGAAGTACGAGTAGGCAATCTCCCCAAATGTTGTGCTCAGTGTATCACATTTACAAGGTAGCTGACTCAGCTTCCTATGGATAAAGGATTTCAGCCTAGAGGGGTCTCCCGTTATATACTCAACGGTACGGGGAGCACAAATCCGTATTAGCATTGTCTAATGCCGAAGCGAATGACAATTGCTAGGTTTAAAGACGTTGGAACACGTCTCTAGCCTAGACCTCCTAGATGTGAGCGTTAAGTTTCAATGCTTCCTTAGGTTAATTCAATAAATTTTAACGGCTGATCTTGAATTAGGTTTCAATTACAAGGCCCTACCGCTTTCATCTGGAAAAACTCCTATATGCAGAGATATGAGAAAAACAATCTTTCTTCAATGAAAGTTAACACTAATTGAGGGATAGAGAGCACACAATCAATGCAATAACCAAAGAATGAAAACTTTCACTAATACATGTCCTAAATGCACTTAATCTTCCCTTTAAAACAAAAGAAGTTTCATTTCATTTCCGATGCTTATGATGATGCAATTCTAGCTTCTCAATAACGCCACTAATGCAATATTTTCGCTTAAGTAAACTAGAATGATGTTCTCCCATTTTTTATAAAATGCAAAATGAATCTTTCACATAAAGCACTTTAATGAAAATTTCACAGTTCCGAACAAACAAGCATCAATCAAATCCAAAGCATGATAAATGAAACTAAAAGAAACTTCTTCCCTTAATCGAACAGACCAAACACGTAAATACTTCAATCGATAAACCAAGCAATGTAATCTATGCTTGGAAAGAGAAAAGAGACACTCAAAATAAGAAAAAAAACGAGACTCTTTCACTCATTCAATTAAAAAAAAAGCAAACAAAGCATCCTAGTCACTTCTGGGCGGAAGAAGAGAGTCTGAGGATCAAGACACACTGGCACTGGAGTGGGAGAGACTATGATTTTTTCTTAACTCATAGACCAGAGGGACTTTTGGGCCAAAAGTAGCACCAATCGTTACGATTGACCAGTGCTACAACCAGCGTCGATGGCTTGATCAGTGCAACTGCCTAATTGACAACTAGCGTCGATCGAGGGATTCAAAGAGAAAATAAAAAAGAACTTCATACAGGGCCAGACTTAACACATCAGAGGGTGGGTTAAACCACGCAAGCACACAAACCAAGCTAAATGAAGCTCTATAGCTAGGGAAAAGATGGTCTAAAAAGCTTACAGGGTCGAAATCATGAGAGCAAAACACATTGGCCAAGATTTGGGGTAAACCCTTATCTTCACTTATAGGCATCGACACGAGTGCCTAACTGACAACAAGTGCCAGATGCTGGTTGGTGTGACTGTTTCTCAACAGTCGCGCTGATCAGCACGACTGTTAGCGGATTAAGCGCACTAATCGAGGGAGCTAAGGAAAAAAGAATTGAAACAGGGACCAGATATGCTGCTATGAATTTTAGACACAGACCAATAAGCAAGAGAAAAGAAACAGAACCAAAGGGAAAATGTGGAACTAGAAAAGTTCTCATGAAATCATGAAATCCAAGACAAACAAAAGGATGGGATCCCCAGCGGAGTCGCCAATTTATGGTGAAGTAAAATTATAAGTGCGGAAACGAACGAATTCCTCTAGTCCAATGATGGGTATAGCCACAACAAATACATTCTATGGAATATTTCCTTAGGTTAGAATCAATCAAGAGGGCTTACCTCTTGGTCCGTTTATCCTGCTTGATGATGTCCTCGCTTGCTCGCTCCAACTATCTCTCCTTTCCTTCTTCAAGCTCCTGAAACAAATAAACAACAACAAACAACAAACATAATAATAGACAAATTGCAATTCAACCTATTTAACAAGTCAAGAAACATTAATCCATGAATATGTAATATTATAAAACATGTAGGAAATCAATCAATAGTAGCATATATTAATATCAAAGAGAGATTACAACCATTCATCTTGACGTTGCAGTCTTCCTCTGACAAGACTAGGTTCCCACACACTTCTACTAGCATTCCATGATGGCCTCAATCAACAATAGTTTTAAAGCTCTTCTCTTAAGGCTTCACTCCAAACCAAATCACATTTCTCCCTCAAACAACTAGATAGCTACAACTAGTACTAGCTTGCTTGTCTACTCCAAACCAAAATAACATCAACACTCAACCAAAAACTCTGCCACTAGCTTGTGCTTGGGAAGGAGGGAGGTTTATATAGGAAATATGGATGGGAGATATTCTCATGGGAGAAGGAGTTATCCCTTGAGGTAGTTCCATCATTATAGGGGAAAGGAGCCCAAACTGTCATCCTCGACCCCATCCGGCTAAGCCATTTACTAGACTTCCATTACGAAGCTTCTAGAGCTGGAAGCTTCAGCTCTAATTTAAAAAAATTTCCATAACAGGATCAATGTGACTGGAACACAGCTCATTCACTCTGGTTGGCGTGAGGAGTAGTGCTAATCTCTGCACATTGGCACGGGGGAGACCAAGGCCATTAGCGTCGGTCTTATAAATTGGGAAAAACAGAAGTTTCAGGGGAAACGGTGCAAAAGGGAATTGATCTTCTCAATGGGAGTTTCTTCATGAAGGTAATGCATGTGGGGTTCACTGTAGAGGTCCTTCAGGATCAAGGAATGAGGAGTACATGGACAGTGACAAAATGCTATGTAACAAGAGTCGATTAATAAAATGTGTGATGTGTGATTGTGATATGCAATATCACATCACAACTTATCTGCTCTCAGGGCCGATTACCTTAACTCCTTCGATATGTGATATGCGGGACCCAATGGCAACCTTCCCCTTGGCGCTTCCCCATTCACTAGGACCTTTTCCATGTCATCCAATCCTGCCATGTGTCCAAGTCAAAATTGAACTTTGACTTGCTCTAACTTCTGCATATGAGCTCAAATTTGAGTGTCGTTTGCACCATTAGATTCAGAATGTCGATCTCTTCTATATGAAGCTAAGCTTATCAAGATTTGGACACTTTGATTTTTTAGCAAATTTTGAGCTCTTGATCACCCAAGGGAATGGAAGAGAGTCAAACTCGTGACTAACAACAACTAGAAACAATGTCAAAGAACTTCACATCTTACGCTAGAACCCTTGAGCTAACCCTTGGGGCTTAAAAACTAATATGACCTATTTGATAAGGTACCCAAAACTGGTGATTTTGTTTTAAACATTACCTAGATTATATACTCCAAATATCACTTTTGTAATGGCTGCTCCAACAACTTCTCTTGGATATCTCACCCAAATAATACCTAAAATTTTGTTATCATCCTTTGCAAATGTTATATCAAAAGGACCTTATACATGATCACAAGAAATATGGGTCTCTCAGATGCAACAATAACTTGGGTTACCAATTGTTGTTGTTGGTCAGGCAACAAAAAACTTATTATGTCTAGAGCCTCTACCTCCAATGTCAAGTCTCCACTTACTATTAACATTGCTACATCTGCATTGCCTATAATCTGAATAGTCCCAACTCTCAAACTATCATATCCTTAATTTGCATGCAACTTTTCCACAACCAGGGGCATATATTGTTGAACTGTATGCAAAAAGCCCTTGAAGTGGGGTTGTGTATTTACTTGTGCCCGTAAAAAATAAAAGCAGATTCTATAACCATCAAAGTATCCATTAAAGGTAACCATTATCCACCCTTAAGAAAGCTATTAAAAATGTTAACAATTTTATGCTTGATGTGTAGGTATTTTTGAATCATTGTAGATAGAAATGGAATTGTGAAATATTTGTTCATCATAATTCCAAGTAGTGCGTATAAACCATTTTAGGTTCTATATATCCTAGATGAATCATTTCATATTAATGTATAGGGCTTGTTTGAAACCATAATAGATAGACATGTGTAAATAATTACAACTTTAGTATGTATAGATTATTTCAGGTTCCACTGGTTCTAGCCAAAACATTTCTACAAAGATGTTAATGTTGACCCTCAATGCATAATGACTTCTATTCATATGTTTAATTTTATCTACCATTGACAAGTGTTTTGCATCTAATTGGGCAGAGCAATAACAACATTATGAGGATGAATATATAGTCCATAGAACCTTGTAGGATAGATAGCTATGTCAATATGCAAGACATGTGTAGGGTGAACCACCTTGTTTATGTTAGGATATTCGGACGCATATGAAATAGTTAAGTATAACTTGGCCTAGTGTAGAGTTAGGTAAAGTGTGTTTATTTACTATGTACTTTTGTAACTTACAATTCAACGGTCATGACATGTTCTAGACATGAAGTGATCTGACGATTCATTCTCTCCTCGGTATTACCGACACTTGATCCATGGCTTAACACCCGATTGGTCCATGATATCTATTTAAAGAGCATGGAGGGTCATTTGTAGGGTGACCATTCATGAGAGAAGCTTATGCAAATTTTATTTCTTTTATTAATAAATTACCTGAAGTGGCCATGTTGGCTCAGGTCGTGGACTGTTTCCCTCTTTGAGGGTATTAACCACGTCAAGAATACTGGTGTATTGATCTGTGATCTGTTTGTGAGAGGTGTCCTTTGGTGTTCTATTTGAGGAACTTACCTTGTAAATTCCTACATGGTATCAGAGCTATTTGAGGGCCACATCCATTGGTGATCCAAATCGGAAGCTGGTACAACTGCATTTGACTATCGTTTCCTAGATCTATTGTTTCTGACCACTTTTAGGCCGAGAGGAATGATCTATTGTGTTAGGAGCATCTGTTCCAGTGAGGAATCCCTTTTGTTTAACGTGGAAATGTTTCCAGTAGTCCTAGCTATGTTATTTTTAAGATCTGGAGGTATATGGTCTTTATTTGCAGCTTTAGTTATTCATCTCTTTGTTTATTTCGGTTTATTTATCACCTTGTTTTTTATTACCAGATCTATGCCTTTCATTTCTGCGTATGCTCTTTGCCCTGTGACTCTGTGCAATCTGAACAAATCAGAAACAAAAAGGAAGGATTTTTCTCATGCGTATGCTTTTTTCTGCCTTGCCTTAGTATGATATCGGAAAATCAGAAACATTGAGGAAAATATTTAGTTTCCGATTAAAGCTAACTTCAAGCCATAAGATTTGTTTTTTTTTGTATGTCCGTGTTGGGTTGTGTGGATTTTTGTTTTGTAGGCAAAAAGAGTGTTTTCAAGTAAGCACACACCCCAAAACTTCAGTGACTAAAAAAAAAAAAAACCTTCCTCTTTTCCAAAAATTACTATCCTTTTAAACTAGCTCACTTGGTTCAAAGTTATTTTATGAGAATAGAGGTCTTAGGGTTCAAGTCTTTTTTTCGTTGAGTTACTTTTTCAAAAAGCACATGTAACTTATGTTTTAAAGCTACTTTATGTAAAAATGTTCTCATTCGTTATAAAAAGTGAGTCATTTATAATTCTAAAGTCTCATATTTTATTTAAGTTACAATTTAGTGAGTAGCTTATAAAGTACCATTGTAAAAGTGACTTTCGCTTATTTATAAAAGTGGATCACATAATTTTTTTTTTTAAGTGAGCTAATTAGATTAAGTTTGGAAGGTTTTTTTTTTTTTTTTTTTTTTTTTTAATATAACATTATCATTCACTTCCGCAAATTCACGCACTTCTTCGACATCTTCAACAATGTTTTTTCAAAAATCCATAACTTCTTCATCTGGAAGCCATTTTCAGAGCCGTTTTTTTAATTAGCCTAATTTTTCGAGATCTTTCCATTAAAACACTTAGTTTCAATATCTATTGATTCAGTTTCTGTTAAAATGGAAAGTCCATGCCAAGTTATTCTTGACATCACCAACTACTTCCAATGGTGGTACTACATTGTGGATTTATTTAAAAATAAAGTTCTTTACAAAATTTCCTAAGGCCAAGAAACTAAACCTAAGGATGAAGAAAAGGCAGCCAAATGGGAAAATATGCAAGATCAAGAACATGGGTGGATAGGGATGCTTATTTTTTGATACCTTATATTCCATATCGCAGAACTTGATACCACTAATGAAGCAATGAAACAACTCACTAAAGTTTTTGGAATTAAAAATGAAGATAGGGCCCATGAACTCGAAAATGAGTTGCTTACGTGGGACCCCAATACTTTTTCTTCCATTGAATATTTTTTATCCAAGTTCAAGACCCTTAGACTTCTCCTGGAAGGTATTAAGGTTAAGAAAGAAGATGACAACCTTATCTATTCCCTTCTTACTAAGTTGGGACCAACCTACTCTGTGTTTGTTTCCACCTTCCATTCTACTAGAGAAGCCTTTATTTCTCAAGGACAAGACTACAAGTCCCCCTCTTTTGATGCCTTTTGTGATTCTTTAATAAGAGAACAAGAAAAACTCTTACATCTTAGTCTTCTTAATATTGGAAACTCTTCTAAGAAAGCCTTAGCTGCCCAACAACAACCAAATTCAAAAAATCCTAAGAAGCAATATCCTAAAAGGAATGGTCCTAAACCAAACAAGGGTCCTAAGAAATTTCATTCTCAAAATGAAAAATCAATTCAACAAAATGATCAGGCAAATAAAAGCAAAGGGAAGAAAACTGATAGACATTTCAATTTTTGTAATCGAGATGGCCACTTTGAATCCAAATGCTTTAAGAAGATGGAAGCAACAATGAAGAAGCATAACATCCATTTGGAGCACTCTTCAACTTCAACTTCATCTTCAGGAATATCACTTTCGGCATGTGGTTATAAGTTATCTTGGTCTGTTTATGCACTAAATGTATCTTCTTCTTCTCATTCTCATGAGTGGCTCATTGATTCTGGAGCTCCTTATCATATGGCCAAAATCAAAGTCTTGTTTTCTTCTTTAAATGATTGTAACACAAAAAATATATATGTTGGTGATGATAGATCTCTTCATGTTGTAGGGACTGGAACTGTTCATCTAGACAATGGTCAATTTAATTATGTATTATGTGTTCCAACCTTATCCTGCAACCTTCTATCTGTATATTAGATTACACATTCAGGTGAAGGTAAAACTGTTGAATTTTCACCTCACGATGTTGTAATTAAGGACCTAAGAGATCCTAAACAGATTTTAGCTACTGGAATTGATGATGATTCTACAAGGTTGTATAAGTTTAACAACTTTGGGTCATCAACTCTTCCCTCAGTATTTGTTGCTCATAATGATGAAGTGAGCAAACTTTGGCATGAGCGCTTTGGTCACTTAAACTATCGCTCCCTTCAAAATCTATGTAAAGAAAATATGGCGACAAGTCTTCCTATGGTATCTTGCAGAGATGGTGTCTGTTCTGGACGTGTACTCGGAAAACAAAATTGAGATAGTTTTGAAAAACGTGCCTCTTGGAACGCCTCATCCCCTTTACAGCTTGTGCATAGTGATTTATGTGGTCCACTTCTAGTTGTTTCATTCTTTGGCTACAAGTATCTCTTAACTTTCATTGACAATTCCTCCAGACACACTTGGGTATACTTATTAAAACTCAAGAGTGAAGTATTTAACATGTTCTTGGAATTTAAGGCCTTTGTTGAATAATAATCTGGACATCAAATTCTTAAGCTAAGACTTGATAATGGTAGAGAATATGTTAGAAACAAATTCATCAACTTTTGCACTGATCATGGAATTCAAATGAAACATATTGTTCCATATACTCCACAAAAAAATGGTGTAGCTAAAAGGAAATATCGCACCTTAAAGGAAATGGCTAATTGTATCCTTCAATCTAAAGGACTTAGTCTTAATTTTTGGGCAGAAGCAATTCACTGTGCAAATTACATTGTAAATCACACTCCTACTAAGGTTTTAAAGAATATCAATCCAAAAGAAGAATGGAGCTCAATTAAACTAGATGTAAGTCACTTTCGTGTTTTTGGAAGTGAAGCATGGGCCCATATTCCAGATGAGAAACATAAAGCTTTAGAACCTAAGAGTGAAAAATGTATTTTTGTTGGATATTCTGAAGATGTCAAATGATATAAACTTATTCCACTTAAGTCCAAAAATGTTATCATTAGAAGAGATGTAAAGTTTGCTGAAAATATATCGGCCTACGAGCCTAGTTCGACAATGTGCCATCCCTCTCTATCCCTTCTACTTCTAAAAATATTTCTTCTTCAAATGATGACAGCGAGGATAACAATCCTCTCCCACCTTCTTAGGATCCTCCTTCAGCTCCTCGGCTTCCAAAATGGGTTAGTGCTACTCGGGATGCAACAACTGCTCTTGCGGGTGATCCTACAGATCCACGACATACACATTCTCAGTTCGATAGAGCCTCTTCTTTACTGGCTCAAGCTTCAATGAATAATGATCCTGACACCTATGCAGAAGCTTCATGCCATCTAGATTGGGACGTAGCTATGAATGAAGAATATCGTTCATTATTGGAAAACGATACATGGGATCTTGTTCCTCTTCCAAAGGGACGAAAACTTGTTAGATGCAAATGAGTTTACATAACCAAGTTTGGACCAGAAGGAAAAGTTGATAAACATAAATCTCATCTTGTTGCTAAGGGTCTTTCACAAGTTGAAGGCATTGACTATATTGAAACCTTCTCCCCTATTGCCAAAATGAATTCTATCTGCCTTATTATTTCCCTTGCTACCTCTTTCAAATGGGAAGTCCATCAGATGGATGTTAAATTTGCCTTCTTGCATGGGGATTTGCATGAAGAAATCTATATGAAACAACCTCCTGGATTTAGACAAATAGACTCGAGCCTTGTATGTTGGCTTTAGAAATCCCTTTATGGTCTCAAGCAAGACCCTCGGGTTTGGTATGCCAAAATGGGTAGCTTTCTTTTAGATATTGGCTTTTATAGGTGTCATTCTGAAAATACTGTCTACACCAAGAAAGTGGGTAAATATCTTATCATTCTTGTTCTTTATGTTGATGATATTATCCTTACTAGTAGTGATCCCAACCTTATAAACCATGTGAAGTCCAGCCTTAAAAGGAAGTTTGAAATGACAAACTTAGGACACTTGCATTATTTTCTTGGTCTTCAAGTCTTGCAATCCAAGGAAGGTATTTCCCTTTCCCAGTCCAAGTATGCATCTAATCTTCTACGCCACTTTCACATGGAAGACTATAAGCCAACCCCTTCTCCCTTTCAGTCTAGAGCCAAACTTTCAGTCACTTGTACTTCCCCTGAAGTTGATGCTACCATATACCACCAACTTGTAGAAAACTTTTGTATCCGACCCATACTCATCCTGACCTTTCCTTTGTTGTTGGCCTTATTACTCAATTTATACAAAACCCACATGAAAGTAATTGCAAAGAAACTAAAAGAATACTTCGTTATGTTCAAGGTACAATTCAGTTTGGGATTCATTACAGTGTAGAAACACCTCCTCTATTGGTTGGTTTCACTGATTCTGATTGGGCTGGTGACCTTAATGATTGGAAGTCTACTGCAGGTTATGTGTGCACTCTTGGTTCAGGACCTATTACATGGGCTTGCAAGAAACAAAGTGCCATTTCTCTTTCTTTAGCAGAAGCAGAGTATCATGGTGTCGTAGAAGCTAGTAAGGAAGCCCTGTGGCTTCATTAGATCTTGTCAGAGTTTGGCTTTCAATAGCAGAATCCGACTACAATTTGGTGTGATAATCAAAGTGACATTCAACTATGCAAAGATCCAATCCAACATCAGCGCAACAAACACATTGAACTGCACATGCACTTCATCAGAAAGCTCATTCATGACCATATTCTTGAAGTGAAATATTGTTCAACAGATGATCAAGTTGCAAACATCTTTACAAAGGCTCTCACAGAGGCAAAGTTTACTAAAATTCGATTTATGGTTGGAGTTCAGGAAGTTGTCACTAAGGAGAGATAGGCTCTAATGCCTCCTTCCTTCTCCTATTGTGTCATATTTGTACATCCTTCAATCCTATCCCAAGTTGTTCTTAAGGGGGGATGTTAGGATATTCTGACACATAGGAAATAGTTAAGTATAACCTGGTCTAGTGTAAAGTTAGGTAAAGTGTGTTTCTTTACTATATACTTTTGTAACTCACAATCTGACGGTCACGATATGTTCTAGAAATGAAGTGTTCTGGTGGTTCATTCTCTCCTCGGTTTTACTGCCACTTGATCCGTGGCTTAACACCCGATTGGTCCATGATCTCTATTTAAAGAGCATGGAGGGTCATTTGTAGGGTGACCATTCATTAGAGAAGCTTATGCAAATTTTATTTCTTTTATTAATAAATTGCCTAAAGTGGCTGCGTTGGCTCAGGCCGTGGATTGTTTCCCTCTTTGAGGGTTTTGACCACGTCAAGAATAATGGTGTATTTGTCTGTGATTTATTTGTGAGCGGTGTCCTTTAGTGTTTTATCTGAGGAACTTACCTTGTAAATTCCTACATTTTAATGGCTTGGTAGAATAGATTATTCTGGAAGAAAAAATTCTACCTATTTAGGAAGCAAAACTTTTTGGATAAATATTTTTATGAATTTAAAGTGTATTTAAATTGCTTTTAATTTTAGCTCACTCATGTAGTTGGCCAATTTAAGGAATGATGAACCATACATGGAATGAGGTGGAAGATGGGAGATGTGGTTTATGATATAGATCCCAATTAAAAAAAATTGTTTTTGAATTTGATTTATTTGATTTAGGTATATTTGGTAAATTTTATTTGTTAAAATCGTAGAATGATTTGAAGTGTGTAATTTACATATTTTTAATTTTAGAAAACATAACTTCAGTGACATCCTTATATTTTTATGTTATATATTGTCAAACACTAAGTAAGGAGTGTAAATTGGCAAAGAGGTTTCCAACAATATATGAGAGAAAGTTGTAATGAAAAAATATATGCCTTTGGGCTTTATCAGTTGGGGGTAAGAAATTTAGTTGGTTTCCATGTTTATTCAAAGTGTAAAATCTATTTAAGGTAGGACATGTACACCATGTATCATGAGTGAAAAATATATTCTATTTGAAGTGTTTGTATGGTAATAATTAGCAATGTTTTCACAGGCCACCAACTGAAGATTTCCAAAGTCTTAGAAAATGCTATAAAGGAAATTGTTGCTAAGGTTGCTTGTTCTTGTAGTTCATATTTTACGCAATGTGTTTTTTTGTTATATTAATTCTTTACAGGTGGATGCTATGAACAAAGGAAATTACAATAGAGAGAGTATAAATTGGTAAGTATCTTCTTTACTTTATTTTACTTGTAACTTTACAAAAAATAGTAGAGAAGAGAAGAAATTGTGATTTTTTAAATATGTTCTCTTTTATAAAATGTTCTCTCTTTTTCCCTTTTTATGGACTACATTCAACTTATTCTTTAACATACCCATGCTTAGTAGAAATGAAAATGTGAACTCTATATAGCTTCATAAAAAATTGTACACATGGAATTTTATTGTCATTCTATATTTTTGAATCTATGTACCATTACATGCAACAAATAAGAAAAAGGGAAAGAACAAGAAAATAAAGGTTCTCATATTCAAATTGCAACATGAACATAATTTATTTTCTTAGAAAATATTTTCATTTTTTAAATCATTTATATATGAAATCAATGGAATTCCACACTTTTTGATATTATTGTTTACTTGCTTTACTTGAATATGCTTAGAATGATTTCCATTTCACATTGATGCTCTTATTTTTTCAAAAATCATTTTCTAGGTTCTGAATGGCTGCATATCATGAATGGGCTTCAGCTACAATTGTTTTTCCTTATGGGTTTTTGTGGCTATTTTTGTGTTTCTTGTTGTCATAGGGATGTATTTTAGTTTGATGTTATTCATTGTGCCTCTTGAATATATTGCAGGCTAGAAAAGGCACCGATGAATCATTTTCATCAAATATATTTTTGGGAACACCCAAAGTAGATACAATGGTGAGATTGGTCCCTTTTTGCAAATGGATTCTTGAGTCTCCTGGGAACAACTCACAGTAAAAAAGTTTCCCTGACTTGGAGGCTTTTGGGGTCTTTTGCAGTTTGTATATTAGTTCTTTAAAAGCAGTGATCTTATATTTAGTTGCATCTTCCAAAGGTATTTAGTGCCCCTAAATATATATCACAAAATATCTAGACACCACAAGGCAATATTGTCAATTAATCAATGCAAATGGCATATTTGCATGAGCATGTCTATTGAGATCCCCTCTAACATGCCATTTCTACCTTATAAAAGGCCAATTCCTATGGAATTATTCCTAGAAATTTGATCATGTTGGGAGCTTAAAGGATGTTTAAAATCTTTGAGGCATTTTAACCCCTTCACCTTCATTTTTTATAGATTGTTTTCTTTTTGGATGTGACAAAAGTATCATTTTCTATTTGTTCAGGAGCATTTCCTAAGGTGGTATATGTTCTCTAGGCTGAAGGTGTATGCTATAATCCTAATGAAGTTGGAAATGACATCAACAAACTCCTACTTTCAACTATTAGTTTCTGGAAGGAGTTATTCTGGGTCCTTATTTTCTAGATATTTTTCAAGTAGATTTTTTCAGGCGAGACATGGCCAATGGACATTGTAGCAACCTAGTCTTCGACCTACTATAGAAAACCTTTGAAATCTTCCTTACTCTATACAAACAGATCTTGAAAGTGAAACCCCATATATAGTGTTGGACCTCACATGTAGTTCAGTTCACATACAATACCACCCTAAAAATTCTATACTCTTGATCATAAGAATAAAATTGAGACATGTTGGAATTGACATAAAAATTGGCTCAAAATGCACATACATTATCTTGAATCTCTTTTAACCGAAACTATTATCAATTGCAATGTGAATTCAAGTTGTTATGAGATTATTTGTGCTATGAAATGTTTGATTTAAATCATTTACTTATAACAGTTAGGAATGGTGCAGTTCTTGAATCTTAATGAAGAGCATCTTCATATATCTTTGGAGTTAAGGTGTTGTGCATTGCCTTCATTTTGAACATATTCTAGAATATTGGTCTGGTTGGAATCTCCCTAAAACATAACATATGATAAAAAATCAATGCTAGTAAAGATACAAAATTGCATAAAAAAATTACTTCTTTCTTTTATGTTATTGTTTCCTATGCTTCCGCCTTACGACGTTTCCTTTGCAACGTGTGCTGCAATTGCTAGTTAAGCTAGCAAAACTATAGTGATCTCAAAACAATTCTCTCTTTTCTTTTTTGATCATAGAAATAAAATATTAGAGCCTCAATTAATCTCTTACTTTCTTAATGTTTGATAACCATATTGGTCTTAGTGGACATTAATCATCATTGTCATTTAAGGAAATTTAAATAAAAACAAAATACGACATGTGTATATGGATCGTTAATAGCTTAATAGTAATTTTTCTTTCTAATAATAAGATAATGTGATCTCAACTGTAGATTAATTGGTTTGTATGAGGTTTATCTCTCACCAAGTTATAGGTTAAAACTTCACGGGGAGGTTGAGGATGGGAGCCACTTTGGGGGAGTTAAACTATCCTGTGGGGCATCCAAGATCCACCGATATTCGCACAATCCTAGCGATAACATCCCATTGTGGGTAAATCATTCTTCCATCCAATAAATGGGATGACCTCGACCTAGCATTAGCCTAGTTAACAAAAAAGAAAAAAAAATAAGAAAGATAATGTGACCATTTAATTATGCATTGAGGAAAAGGATATATTATTCTTATCAAAAAAATACTTGAATGGGAACTAAATAAAATGTATAATGGAAAAGTATGCAAAGTAATGAATTTAAAATAAATTTATAATTTAATTAATTTTTATGATATTTTTAATCTTGGCGACGTGAGATGCATCATGAGGTAAGTGTTTTGATGTCTACCAATGTTTACCAACAAATTAATTTATATGGTTTTTCTAGTTATAATGTGCATGATTAATAGGAAATATATGATAAACTATACTACTCATGTTGCATATTCCATATAAGATAGGCTTTCCCTTCATAGATCTAGAAAGAGAAGTTAAATAAAATCACATTAGGAGAGCTAAAAAAAGTATAAGTGGTATAAACAAGAAGTCAATAAAAATGATAATGGAATTATGTTGTGGTTAATCATTGAGCGCATGAGAAGAATTAAGATATATCATAAGAGTTTCCTTATTCTTGAGAGTATAGGCTTGGAGGCCCAACGATAGACATTATAATAAGTTCATCGAATAAGAAGTAATATACAATCACATTATATGCTAAAACTAGTCAAGGTAATTTTAGGAAACAAAGAAGACAGTAGTTATTTAGGAAAGACGTCAAGAAATTGTGAGTGATCAAATTAGGAAAGTACAAGCATAAATCTCTAAAAATTACATGTCAAATGAAATCAAATTGAAAGAAATAACTATATACCTTAAAATGGTATTAAATTAACCTTAGGGATAATAAACATGTTATTTGAATGTGTCTATTTATAGGGGTATTAAGAAATGATAAAAAGTTCTAAGTTGATCATCAATTTTGATGATGATAATTGATATCTTACATTATGGAGGAAATGCTAAGGAGAAGCTCGAAAATATTTTCTTGTAGCCATAACTAACTGGAAAAGATGAAATAAATAACAAAAAGAGTAATAGATTTATAATTAGGGTGAGTGAATGAAAGTTCATAAATGAAGATAAGAAATAAATAAGAAGCCATGGCCTATATTATAACACGATGGAAGATTTTGGATTCAATGAATAATTATAATTAAATAACTTATAGGTTTCGAATGAATGAATAACCCTATCACAAACGATTATAGAATAATAGAATTATTTTCATATAAGAACATGGTAATGATAATTATAAGGTTTAAATAGAGATGATGCCTATCACAAAGAAAATATTGTCAATAAATCAATTAAGTTAAAAGATCGTGATATTGATAAAGATCATTTTAAGGAACCGTGAAAAGTTTAGTGGCATTGTATTAAAGAGTTAAATAACCCATGTGTTCCTATATGATGGGAATGAATAGTAACAACATTCTCAGTTGGGAAGTAGTAACAACATTCTTAATTTTAGTAATTTTATGCATATAAGAGAGGAGGGAAAGAAACCATGCTCACTAACAATGATAAGTCAAAGCTAATATGATAATATGTTCTTTAAATTTAAGAAGGCAAAGAGGTTTCCATCTATGAAGTTAGTAGATATGAAATTTTAAGAATTTGAAATTATTATTATTATTATTTGAATCTCTAGTATGTGGAAGTGAAGGGATGACAAGCCTACTTAGTGATATTCATGGATGGATTGGGTAGCATGAATAATGACTAAGGATGATTAGTGAGGGTCATAATGATCACCCCTATAATTATAAGGTGTCGAGATAATGAATTTGGAATTAAAGACACTCACAACTTGTTAAGGATAAACTAGGAAAATGGTTTAAAGATTTAAATAATAAAGGATAACAATTTTCTACCTTTGGAAATGCAAATAGACTATGTCGATTAATAAGAAAAAAACCTATAATGAAGAGTAAGAAGGAACGTTTCTAGAAACTGTATAACAAAACATTGATAATGATTATGCACAAACTGACAAAAACAATGAGAATCAACTAATAGAGAGTGCACTTGACTAATATTCACCTGTGGTTTTATGAGTGAGTTGATGATATACTAAGATTTCATATAGAGCAAAATAACAATTTTGCACCATTAGCATTGAAAGGATCTATTTACAATGCACACCAAACATATACAACATTTTGTGGATAATAATGGTAGTAGTGGTTCTAAGTGTTTCAAATTATAAACTAATGATAATACATTACAAAACCAAAAGTGAAGGGGAAGAATCACTTGTCTGACATTAATGAGGGTGCATCTATGATAAAAGAAATTGAGAGGTACTAATACGAGGACACCAACCAATTTGTTTCAAGGTAGACAAGTATAATTACTAGGTGATGGATAAATCGCTAGGGCTTAACCATCTCTTTGTGCAAGTGGATTAAGCATGATAGAAAACTTAAACCACGATGAATTAGTGTTTGCACATTATTGGGTATAGTAGTCTTTGAATCGATAAGCAAAATATGTAAAGTAATGTGAAAGTCATGGGATTGAAATTTTGATATTGGTGATTTAAGTAATGATGGTAAGGCTAGTTATAACCTAATCCTAAGGGGAATTTTGAGGTCTAAAATGGGCCTCTTAAGGAATTTATAAAATAATAGTGGAAATAATAAAATAAGATTAGATTACATCATCAAATTTTAGAGGGAAAAAAGAGGAAAATATTTTTTCAACTCGTATTTTCAACTTATCTCCTTATGGTTTTACTCAAATTTCGAGTGGAAACACTCTTTGGATGCAAAATTTGATTCCTCATACAAGGAGTACCCATGTTGCAAAATTTCGATGGAGCCTACTACTTGAAAAATGAGAAATACATCAAAATCATGATTGCAATGATCTGAAAATCACCCTTTGAGTGATCTCAGTTAAAGAATTAATGAATGAAGGTATTACAGACTCATGTGTTGGTGTGTGTCTATGTTATTTTAGGCAACGAATTGATCATCTTGCAAAATACACAGACACTGGAGAATGGAAAACAACATAGAAACATAGTAAGCAAATACAAGAACACAAAAATTAATAAGCAGTTCACCCTATCCTCCAGGGCTACGTCTCCGGTCCAATTCTTAGTGGTGGCCTTCTTTTATTGTGTCTTTAAAGTAGAGAATTACAATGAGGAACTCAATCTGAGTCTCCTAAAACAAAATTGCTTGGCAGGGTGGTTCTTGGATTCCCCAAGCCACTAGAGTGCACAAAAACTCTTTTCCTTACCAGCGCTTGACCTTACTAGTCTTTAAGGGGAGGAGCCCAGTATGGTACTCGATTCCCGACAGATCCCCTCAGGGGTGGCTTGAACCTCTCAAGCTCTCTGGTGCTCGACGCTGCCTGTGGTCAGCTCGACCCTCTGTCTTTCTACTTTTGCTTCATTGTCTTTTCTTCGTTTTCTCTGTCTTCTTCCTTTTCTTCTCTTCTCCGTCATCGATGTCTTCTTCTTTGTCTGTTCATGGCTTTAAAGCCAATCGATCTCACGACTGTTTGATTCCCCTTCCACCTTCGTTGGATCACCTGTTGCTGTTCACTTGGAATTCCCTGTCTTTACGTCATGGTCATCGGCTCACAGGGAGTGGCCACTTGTTCTTTCCCGAACTGCGCCAGCTCATCCCCGTTGGTTCAGTTCTTCGGTTACATCATGGAATGAGTCGTCTGCCACCTCAGCGGTCAAATCAGACTTCAAATCCTTATAAATCTCGGCTTAACCCCCTGTCAAATCTAGTTCTTTCATCGGGTGCATTCTCAACCGTTAGATCTGGAGCCTCCCAATCCAATGTCATTCACTCATTTCGCGCGGTTGACTTGCTCAACCATTAGCATGTGATGAGTGGGGGTTTTCTCTCTCCTCCGCTTGCCACGTGTTGGGCGCTGAATGGAATCACTAGGTTTCAGCCAAATCTACTTACCGCCCAAGGGTCCCCCCTATAAATACCGCCAGTTTTTGGAGTGTGGGTCCCTCCTTTAGCATTTTGTGCTTTTTCCCATGGTTTTACCGGCTTCCATGCAACCGAGCGCTTCGGGGCCTTTCCATTTCGAAGGATTTTTCCCGGTGATGCACGATTAGCACTAATCGCGCATCAGAAACTGCCTCCTTTTCCCGATTCGGGCTTCCCAGGTGCCAGTTTCGCCTCCTGCGCAGTCTCCATGGGCCTCGGTCAACGCGCTTTGACCGAGGTCCTCGTCGTTCCACGCTGGTTGCCAACTGCCACTGTTCAAAGGTTTTTCTGATTGCTTTGTACTCTTGAATTCGAAGTTTGTCCCAATCTGATATAGTCATGGTACTTTGATTATTTTTCAGGATCCAATTTGGATCACGGCCTTCCCACTGAAAAAGCTTTTGGACCACCAAAATTTGGTTTTCAAGCATCGATTAAGTGAGGGTACTATTGTCTCACTTGTCCAATCTCAATCCACTTTGCACTGCTCGGCTTTGAACCCTTGAGTCCTATTCTAAGGCACTCAACATCTCCTCTGCACATCGTCCTCACCTTCCTGTCCAGAACTATGTCTTGTTGCAATTCATTAAGATATTCAGGTAGTAGGTCATTAATAGAAGGCAGTTGACTCTGCTCTTTGGGATCCTCAATTAGAGAGGTTTCAAACAATCTCAAGCAATCTGCATTTATGACTGAGTATATGTGCATGTAAGCTGGTAGATCGAGGCAAAAAGCATTTCACCAATCTTCTCAAGTATTTTGAAAGGTCCATACCTGATGGGCTTTAGCTGATGGGCTTTAGCTTTTTACCTTCACCTTGCATCTTGTCCTTGCTGATATATAGCTAGACTTGTTCACCAACTTGGAAACTATGCTCCATCTGATGCTTGTCATGCCTAGCCTTGTACTTGGCTTGGCTCTTTTCCAGCTGTTCCTGTACTGCCTGGTGGATCTCCTGGATTTGTTCAATGAACCTAGTTGCCCTGTCCACATCACCGTGTCCCTCAACTGTGGTGTCTTTACCAAAGACAAAATCCAAAGGAGACCTTGGTGTGAAACCAAAACAAGTCTCAAAAGGAGATCTCTGTATAGAAGAATGTTTTGCTCTGTTGTAAGCATGTTGCACATAACACAAATGCTCATCCCAAAGCTTAGGATGTTTGCTGCAATATCCTCTGAATAACTGGATCACTGTCCTGTTAACTACTTCTGTCTGGCCATTAGTTTGTGGATGAAAAGCTGTGCCTTTCTTCAGTTTGGTGTCCATCAGTTCCCACAGACTTGACCAAAACTTCCCCACAAATCGGGTGTCTCGGTTAGATACAATGGAAGTGGGTAATCCAAAATGAACCCATACATGTTCAAAGAACAGTTTTGCAGTTTGTTCAGCTGTAATATGTTTATTACAAGGTATCAAAATACACATTTTGCTGAACCTATCCACAACAACATATCGATAATCATGACCTTTCCTAGATTTAGGCAGTCCTCCAACAAAATCCATGGAGACACTTTCCCAAGGGTGAGAAGGTATTGGTAATGGAGTGTACAAGCCTAGTTTTCTGTTGCTGGGCTTTCTTTTAGCACACATAGTACACCCTCTTACATATCTAGAAATTGTCTCATTCATTTTTGGCTAGTAATAAAATCTTTGCAGTTGTGCAACTGTTTTTCTTACCCCAAAGTGACCTGATATTAGAGAAGTGCGTGCTTCTCTAATTATCTTTACTCTCTCAGTTTGTGGAATGTAGAGTTTCCCACAATGGTACAAGAGTCGATCCTTCACATGATTATCCAATTCTTCTCCCTGTTTGCCTTGACTCAAAGTTGCATATACATCTTTGAAATCTATATCTTGAGCATATTGTTCAATGTAGCTTTCATGTAGCACCGAATTATGCTTAAGTATAGTAGATGCATTTATAATGGGTCTAGATAACCTGTCTGCAAATTTATTGTGTATGCCCTTTTTATATCTGATGACTAAATGAAACTGTTGTAGAAAACCCATCCATCTATAGTGTCTTGATTGCTGCAACTTAGTTTGGGAGTGTAGATATTGAAGTGGTTGATGATCAGTATGTATTACTGTCTTTGTGCCCATTAAGTAATGTTTCCATTTTTTCACACTCTGAACTAATGCATACAATTCTTTATCATATGTAGGATAGTTAACTACTGCAGGATTAAAAGTCTCATAATGATAACATATGGGTTTACCTTGCTGTGTCAACACTGCTCCCATGGCATAGTCACTGGCATCTGTTTGGATCTCAAATGGTCTTTGCAGATCAGGCAGTGCTAGTACAGGTGTTCTACTAATCTTTTCTTTCAAGGTGTTGAAGGCTTTCTGATGTTTGCCTCCCCACTGAAACACCTTGTTAAATCCTGTTAAAGCATGTAAGGGAGCTGCAATTGAGGAAAAGTTAGAAATAAACTTCCTCCAATATTATGTTGCCCCTAAGAAGCTTCTCACTTCTGTAGCAGACTTGGGTTTAGGAAAATTTACAACGACTGCCACTTTAGAGGGACCTATCTTCAATTCACCACCCCCTACTATATGACCCAAATAATTTAGAGATGTTTTGCCAAATTCACATTTTGAGAGTTTAACATGAAGTTTTTCTCCTTTCAAAACATCTAGTGTCTTCTTAACATGCTTTAAGTGTTCTTCCCACATTTTACTAAAAATCAGAATGTCATCCAGATATACAATAACAAAATCATCAAGAAAAGGTTTGAGTACATCATTCATTAATCTCATGAAAGTAGCAAGAGTATTAGTTAAGCCAAAAGGCATAACTAGCCACTCATACAATCCCTGATTTGTTTTGAAAGTAGTGTTCCATGCATCTTGTTCTGCTACTCTGACCTGATGGTATCCACTATGCAAGTCTAGCTTGGTGAAATAAACAACTTCCTTTAATTGATCTAAAAGATCATCTATGTGAGGAAGGGGATAACAATTTTTTATTCTTATCTTATTTAATGCTCAGTAATCAATGCACATTCTCCACGAGCCATCTTTCTTTCTCACCAAAACAATTAATGACCCACATGGTGATGTGTTAGGCCTGATGAATCCTTTCTCAAGCAACTCCTGCACCTGCTTCTTGATTTCAGTATTCTCTAAAGCAGACAACCTGTACATTCCAATGTTAGGCAATGGAGCATCTTGCTGCAAAATAATATCACATACTATTTCCTTTTTGGGTGGCAGACCTTTAGGTTCTTGAAACAAGATATTATACTCTGAAACAACCTTTTCTAAATCAGTTTGATGTTTATCATTACAACCCTCAAATACATTGGTTTTATCAGGTTTCTTTTCCTTTACAACCATCAGTAAGAATTGCTTGCATGAATTTATTATTCTTTTCATCTGCCCTGAGTTTATGAGAGTATAATTATTCTTGAGCTTATGAGCTCTTATAAAGTATTTGATTCCCTCTTTGACAAGTAGATACTTGTTCTCAACTCTATAGAAAATAGCTTTCCTATCATACAAGTAAAGAATTCCTAAAACAATTCCACATTTATCCAAAGGAATTATGTCTAACTCAACCTCATCTACAAATGCTAACCCAAAAGAAAACTTGTGTTTGCACTGTCTAGTCACTTGTAGTTGTGCTTTATCATTCAACCATCCTAATGGGTATGGTTTCTTATGAGGTGTAGTTGCTAATCCCAATTTCTTTACAATTGCTTCAGAAATTAAATTTACTTGTGAACCACTATCAAACAAAGTATCAATCTTTTGATGTTTGGAAATAACTCGAATATGGAAAAGCTCATGCCTTTTTCTCTCATTTTCTTCATGAGTAATAGATTGTGCAGGATTACTAGTATCTGCTTCAAAATTCTTACCTTTTATACATGTGGCTGCAATGGTTGTTTTATCTCCTGAGTCTGACCCCAAATCTTTCTGAATAGCTATAACAATCTTTTTCTTCTTGCCCTCGAACTTTTTAGGTCTCATCTCTGGATGCAGAATCTAGGAATGCTCATCATCATGCCCATCCTTTTTATAGTGAGTGCATGAAGCCTTGCTTTTCTGTGCAGTGTTAGCCTTTCTTGCTTTCCACTTCTGCTTTCTTTTCTCCTTGCTCTTGCTTGCAGTGGGGTGGGATGGTCCCCAACTTCTGCATTTCCATTCTTTCCTCTAGCTTCTAGATGAGTAGCTTGTACATATACCTCATCTATACTAGTGGGATTGAACATGAGGATGGTATGCCTCATGTAGCTGTGTAGACCACCAATGTACTTCAACAGAGTCTTTGGTGAGTCTAATGAGATTCCTAGAATCAATGCTCTCTTTCTAAATTTTTGAGTGTACCCTTGCACACTTTTCCCTTTCAAGTGCCAAAGAGTTTGCCAACTCATCATGGCTTGTTGCATGTAGGCCAATGGATAGAATTGCTTTTTGATTGCAGACACAAATTCATTCCAGACAGAGATAATATTACCATGTCTTTCATGTCAGCTTGGGTTCTGCCTACCCACCAAACCAAGGCAGTGCCTCCTAGCATAGGCTTGCCAGTAGAATCTTACTCTTGTCTGAGTCGATGTTCTGTACTCTGCAATGCACATCAATTTGTCTAATCCAATTGTCCAACTTTTCTGCATTTAACTCTCCACCATATATAGGAAAATCAAATTTATCATCTAGCTTGATCAAAGATGTTTTCTTGTTATGTACAGGGCTATTAGGAGGTGTGAGAAAGCTTCCCTCTTTCCCTTTTCCCTTTGCGTGGTCATGGAAATGTGATTCATCTTCTCCTTTGTCTTGTTTAGAGCCTGATGAATCTTCATCCTTGTGTTTTCCAAAGTCCTTATACATTTCTTCTACCATGGACTCTATGGCTAGGAAACTTTCTATGAATTGAGGGTTTGGACCCATAGGACCTTCCTCTGACATTGTCTTCCAAGGATAGACTCTCCCAATTTCAGGATTAGTTTCGACCAACTCTCCTTCTCCTAATTTGAGCTTTGATCTATGGAGCATTCACATCTAAACCAACACAAGCTTGTCTAACCTTAATAGCCTAAAGCTCTAATACCACTTGATCTGAAAATCACCCTTTGAGTGATCTTAGTTAAAGAATTAATGAATGAAGGTATTACAAACTCATGTGCTGGTGTTATTTTAGGCAATGGATCAATCAGATTGAAAAATACACAGACATTGGAGAATGGAAAACAACAGAGAAACACAGTAAGCAAATACAATAACACAATAATTAATAAGGAGTTCACCCTATCCTCCAGGGTTACGTCTCTGGTCCAGCTCTCAATGGTGGCCTTCTTTTATTGTGTCTTTAAAGCAGAGAATTACAATGAGGAGCTCAATCTGAGTCTCTTGAAATAGAATTACTTGGCAGGGTGGTTCTTGGATTCCCTAAGCCACTAGAGTGCACAGACTCTTTTCCTTACCAGCTCTTGTCCTTACTGGTCTTTAAGGGGAGGAGCCCAATATGGTACTCGATTCCCGACAGGTCCCCTCAGGGGTGGCTTGAACCTCTCAAGCTCTTTGGTGCTCGACGCTGCCTGTGGTCAGCTCGGCCCTCTGTCTTTCTGCTTTTGCTTCACTATCTTTTCTTTGTTTTCTCTATCTTCTTCCTTTTCTTCTCTTCTCTGTCTTTGGTGTCTTCTTCTTTGTCTGTTCATGGATTTAAAGCCAATCGATCTCACGACTATTTGATTCCCCTTCCACCTTCGTCGAATCGCCTGCTGTTCACTTGGAATTCCCTGTCTCTGCATCATGTTCATCGGCTCACAAGGAGTGGCCACTTGTCCTTTCACGAACTGCGTTGGCTCATCCGCGTTGGTTTAGTTCTTCGGTTACATCGTGGAATGAGTTGTTCGCCACCTCAGCGGTCAAATCGGACCTCAAATCCTTATAGATCTCAGCTTAATCCCCTGTCAAATCTGGTTCTTTTATTAGGCACATTCTCAGCCGTTAGATCTGGAGCCTCCTGATCCAATGTCATTCGCTCATTTCACGCGGTTGACTTGCTCGACTGTTAGTGTGCAATGAGCGGTGGTTTTCTCTCTCCTCCGCCTACCACACGTCGGGCGCTAAATGGAATCACTAGGTTTCAACCAAATCCACCTACCGCCCAAGGGTGCCCCTGATAAATACTGCCAGTTTTTGGAGCGCGGGTCCCACCTTTAGCCTTTTTCACTTTTTCCTACAGTTTTCGCGGCTTCCATGTGACCGAGCGCTCCAAAAATTTTCCTAGGTGGAAATAATACATGACCCGATATTAAAGTTCTAGATTGTTAGACTTAATTGAACTTTAATGGTGTACTTAAATAAGGTAAATATGTGAAAAAATGAGCATATTAATAGGGTGGCTATACATATCTTGTAAATTATCTACCTTCTTATTGAAATAAGATGAAATGATAATTGGAAAAAAATCAATATCTTGATGAGAACATGACACTCATAGTATTAATGATCTCACCTAGGTTGTCAGGTATAACCAAAATAGATCCTAAATGTATGTTTAATCATATTATAGAGTGTAATAATTGATTTTCATTTTTTATGCAAGTTAATGAATTTGATTTTAATGATAAATCATTATAAGAAAAATCATGATGCTTTATTGATTTGCATGTCATTTGCGTTGAGATGATCATCATATTTACAATGTATGTTGTGATGTTATGTTAACATGTGGTTCCATTTATTATGTTAATGTAGCATTATATATTTGATACAGATATGCTTATGGCGTAATATTATGATGATATTTCATGATGTGATGGCTTGTGGTAAGTGTATATAGTTCTATGATGAGATGCTTAATGATGGAATGCATGAGCATGTGATGTATTACTATTCAAGATGTGATAACAATGACATGGCATTTTCATGATGATATGAAAGATTTAGTATGTGAATTATTTTCTATGAGATGATGTTGTTATGATTATAACTAATGGATTGGTCACATATTGTGAAGTGGTGATTGATAGGAAATCCACCAGTGGATCGAGAGGACTAGTTTATTTAATGATCTTGTGGGAACACATACTTACGAGGGAGAATACATAACACCTTATGATATGGGGATAAACTCAATCAAATACTTATGCCAACAAATGTTTTGCCTTGTATATAATTTTTGATGGGATATGAGACCATCTTGAGAAGGTCGAGTCTTTGATATTGGAGTGTGATGCCAAAGTCTAGAATAAGGGATGGAGTTATTTATATGAATTCTATGTATTAGGTTACACCTTAGTGAGTTATAGTGGGAGTAGGTCATTATTTTGAGATGTCTAGGGTACATAAGTACTCGACTAGGTTCCTACATGGGTAGACGAGGTTTGAGTCTCAGGGGCTCTAGTAAGATCGATAGGCTTTAAGTTTGGTTCCAAAAGTTAGGAAAGAAGAGCTTGAGAGTACTCATGCTTCCCCCGCTGTTATGATGTAACTTTCAATGCTTGTCATGGTCACTTGGGTGACCCCTATACTAACTATAAGAGAGAGGGTTGGGTGTAAAATATGGAAATAAATAAATAAATTATAAATTATAGGATTAAAATTAAGTTCAAGACAAAGTTCCTTGATGTGGGGGAGTATTTAATGCCTAATATTTTAAATTAACAAAATAATATAATAATAAATAATAAATAATAAATAATAAATAAAATGACATGTCACAATAAATAAATTAAAAAATCTATTTTAATAATAAGAGAAAAAGGTAAAAATAAGTGGATAAATTTATGGAAATAAAATAAATTAAGAGGCGCTTAAAATAAAAAGACGTAATGACAATTGGATTATGTGCATAAAGTTTTATCTTTCATTTTCGGAACAAAAATGTTCTATTTAATGGATGAGGAGAAGGATGTGAGGCATCATTTTTGCCAGTGAATTATTAGGAAACAAGGATTAGTCACTGGGAGATGTAGTTGGTTGAGGGCTTAGGGGTGGCTAGTTGTAAAAGGAAATGGTGCATTCGTGCCTATGGTTGGGTGAATATTCCCCCCTCACACCAACCCCAACACCCCCCCCCCCCCACCCAACCCCCACCAACATGTTGGTTGTGGTCAGTTGGGTTAAACTAGTGCAGTTATAGTTTTGAAATCACAAATAAGTTGTTTTATTCATTCCATAAGTAAGTTTCTCACCACTCACTACTTTTATAGATTATGTACTTATTAAGAAAATCTTCTTTATAATTTATAATGGTATGGAATTCTTGTGAGTATTTTTTGTATAATACTGTTTGAAGTTTAGGCCATTACATTAATAATATGCTTTAATTTTGATTATGGAACAAATTGATTTGTAGGTTTAGTATAAAGGCATAGAGAATATGGTTGTCTATCACTCCCCAAATGAGTAATGAGGTCATATTCAAGTGTATTAGGTATGATCATAAGAGGAAGAATGGCGTTCATGTTTCCACATACTAACACTTATTTTCTATGACTTGGGTTTAAAAGCTCATACCATTTGTACTTAGAATTGTGTGTTGTGAGAGGACATGTCATAGATTCAAATGGTGATGTAATCATTTTCTATGACCTAAGTTTAAAATCTCATAATGTTTTACATATAGTTTGCATGTTCCATGAGGACAAGATGTAGATTTAGGGGGTGGGAGGGTGCACGATAAGATGAGTTAGTGTAGTGACAAAGTTGAGTTAATGCAGTCTTAACAGTTATACCATTTCCCCCGTGAGTAAAGTTGGATGCTTGAAGGGCATATGTGAATGTGACACCCTTTATACTTGTTGAAAGGTAACTTTTGAAGGGCATGAAGTAGAATGTCACCCTTGGTATCAATTATATTTTTTAGGTATATATGAAATATGGTTCACTAAGCATGCACATATGTTTGAATAAGTGTGTGCACTTTATTAACTTTGAGAAAAGCTAAAATGCATGGTTGATTGATTTATTGAGCATATAGGTTACTACATTTCATAACATAGAGAAATAAAATTGTTCAATTAAAAATCATTAGAAAAATAAAACCATTAAAGAACATACATGAAATAGAAAGAAAGTAATTTTCATTGACCAGAAATTAATTACTAGTGCACCCATGGATCATAGAGAATAAAAAGGAACAAAGAATTCAAAATTTAATAGAAATGTGGGAAAAGAAAAGTGGGTTGGGTGATATTAAAAAGAGTTAATAATAATTATAGTGACTAAATGTCCACTCACTCAAGCAATAAAACAAGAAGAGATCAAGGGACATCTAGAAGTAAAAATAGGAGATATGGTAGTTGGGTGAAGATTAATAGTTTTTTCATATTTTGTGCATTTGTGCATATAAGTAACACGTAGTTGGATGAATAAGAATTAATTAATGGTATAGAACATCGTGTTTATGCATGAAATGAACAAGTAGCTAGAAACCACACTTAAGCCACACAACCTATAAAATAAAGGAGTGAGCTAGAGGCCTCATTTATTCTTGCACTCTAATGTTGTATCGTTGTTGTAATACTAAATTTTCTATTGGTCACTGTCGAATAGTTTGGTCTATTCGAAAGTGTTCTTAAAGTAGGGATTTCCTCTCAAGATTAATAGCTTCATTCTTCTCTTACTTTGTTAGTTAGTACCTTTAATACAACCCTATTGCAATTCAAGGATCCTTGGGGAAGAAAAATACACATTGGAGTTCGCAGGTTGGGCAACTAGTGAACTATCCAAGGAACAACAAAGTAGATGCAAGCATAGTTCAAATGTATCCTTCAAATACTTCTTTAAGAGTTTACTTTCGTACAAAAATAATTGTTATCTTTTGAGTGAGAAAGTCTTGTTGTAGTTCACATCAAATATCCATGATTCACACGCACACACACGCACAACACTTCTTTAAAATGACTAATTTAATCTATTTATTTAGAGAGAGAGAGATAGAAAAAGAGTTTATAAAATAAATGAAATAAAATGTTAAATATAAACTGAAAATTTGTTAATTTACTCAATTTTATAAATTTAAATAAATTCAGGCTAATCTTCTAATATTTTCATTAAAAATTAAAAATTTGTAGCATAATTAATGATAATAATTCTCTATATATTTATACTTTTTGCCGAAAAATAAAACCTTTCCTTGAATATATAATAGATTTCCTTAGATCCCACAGGGAGTATAATAGACCGTGGCAAAGTGTTTTGTTAAGGCAATCTGTGGTGTAACAGTCATTGGTTTGAACTTCCATGACCAAAAATACAATCATGCTAAGGGTTGTTGTAGCCCAAGCAAGGTGCAAACCCTAGGTGATTTTTACGGCTTAGATTCCCCTAGTTTGCAACTACTCAAGCCACAAGTTAGTTGTGTCAATCATATCCGGATTCTCATTACCTAATCTATATATATATATAATTCCTTAGCATTTTCGCTAATTCCATGAACACACATTTTAAATATTAGGTAGTATTCACTTGGGAATGCCATCAACTTATATATAAAAGCATATAAATATTTATATAAGAAACCATTTTTAGTACTTTACTTGATTTTTAATGTTTAATTATTTCAACATATAAACAATTTACCATCTTGGATACAGTTGTAAACACCCCCGCCTTGACCTTGGTGAAAATTGTTCACTTGCTAACCCAATATCCATTGTACAATTAGAGAGATGGGATAATTATTTTCTTTTCCCTTCAAAACTCAAAAAGAATATCACCATTGTGTTCGACTCGGTGAGTCATTTCTAGTGATATAAAATTTCACCCCAATTTGACCTTTGGATTGAAAGTTAGGTCCATTTGACTTCTATCGAATCAAAACGTGCCTCGACATCAAACCACCACGTGGTACCCATGTGGCTACCTAGCCAACCTCCTAGGGGCACTTTGTTGCTGACTCATCCATGGGTTGGGCTTTTCACAACCCCGCACTATTTAAATGTATGCGCGTGCGCAGACACACACACACATATAAACCGTTGACCCTTTTGCACCCATCACCTATAGTTATAATGCATATTCATGCCTAATTGATGAGTCGTTTATTAGTTGCAACATTCCCATTACCCGAGCTTTTTTACCTGGCCTCTTCACATTTATGCACTTAATGTTTTATCTAATGCGGCCTTTTAGGTTGACCTGTAAGATGGGTCCATCCGTGCGTCAATGAATAGATTGTCGCCCTCTTATGTACGCCACCACAACCCAAATTATGTTATCCTGTGCCCTTTTAGACTTGCATCCCACTTGTACTCCTAGGGAATAGCCTTTGGGCTTACATGTTCTGGTGGGCCATTCCTCTATACCACTAACACTCCTAACTGGTCCACGACTAGCCTTCTTGCGTAGTAGTTCCAATGGCTCTTCTCCACGTGTCACCTTGCAATGGGTTGAGGAAACCACACACTCATGTCCTTCCTGCCACACCATCTTGGTGTTGTGTCATCTCGTCTCTCCCTTGAGTATTGTGCATTGCTACCTTCGGGAGACAGACTTCGGGAGGAAGATGTTCCAGTCATATGTCATGCTAATTTCTTTGTCGAAGCAGACCCGACTTAAGTCCGTTTTTCGTTATGACAGACCCTCTACATGGTTATGGGGCCCCTTCCACTGCTAATACGAGGAATCCAACTCACCCCAACCTTCTCCACCTCGTTGGCTTTTCCATGCTAGCTCGGTCCTCGTCAGCCTAAGCAATCCTTCCACGTAACATGTGTGAACTTCTCCAACTTAACCTCGATTCTTACATCATCTCGAGTTTCTCCTCGGTCATTGATCTCTCTTCTCAGTCTCAGTCATTTGTTAGGCTTTCCAACCACCCTTAGTCATGCGCTTGGTCATAGGGGAAGAATGGAGGGAGCTAATTAATGATAAGGCTCCATATAAAAAATCCTTGCATGCGTTTCTCTCTGTTGTAATGAAAGGTGTGAGTGTTGCAATAAGGTACGGGAAAACCTCCTACGCAGAAACATAAGTATGCCCAGTTGAAGCCACAATGGTTTTTCTTGAAACTTGGGTTGTATAAGTCATGTTAGCCCTTTTATGATGAGTTTGTCCATAGCTCAGTCACGATTGTTCTATAAGAGCTTGGAACTGAGCTAGATTCCAACTCTTTCCCTTGGGGTTTTATAAAATACACACAGGTTCTATCCCTTTTGAGCTTACAAAAAGGATACCATATCATGGTTCTTAGTGATAGAAACACAAGGCATGGTTTAGGGACTTCTCTATCTAGACCAGGGACTTGTCTATTCAGTATATTAGTAATCTATCATTCCTTGGGTCCTCAATATCTTACGAGAAACATATCGATCTCAATTGAGAGATCCCTAGGCCTCTATTGAAGAATAAACATGCACACCATGATTATAAGAGAAACCAGAAAGCATATGATACTAAGAATGCAACAAGGAGATCGACATTCCATGATTAAAGGGGAAATCCTCCTTTGTAGTTTGAGTATAGACATAAGCCATAAATATAGGCACATAAGTAACACTACACAAACGTACAAGCATTTCATTCTTGAGGACGATAATTACAGGCATGGGTACATGGCTAGCCATCTAATATTCAATAATACATGCCTGAAGCCACCAAGCGAGCATCCAATTCTCATATCACATGCAACAATGTTACCTAATGTGTTGAAAATGCAACAAGAAAATCTAGTTTTCACTTTGCCTTGGTAAAACTAGATTATAATTCGAATTTCAATTTCAGTAGAATACTTGGAGGTAGTTAACTAAGGTGAGATGTATCTTGTCACTTAGTTAACTCAGTAAATTTGATTTGGAGACACTTGAGTTAAATTCTACATGATTGATTACTAATTTGTAGCAATCTATTTTAGTTAATTTGAGTTATTATCAGTTTAACTAGTTCTAACTGTCAAAAGAACTAGTGGAGGTCAAGTTGTGGGTGTGTAAAAAGTTCCAAATTGAGTGATAAACCAGTTAACTGATCAATCAAACCAAAATAATTGTTGCGTGTAGATAATTTGAGTTACCTAGTTGATATTGGACTTCAAGGGAAGTGTACTATTTGTTGTAAATTAATCCAAGTTGTATAGGCGGTGCATGCAGTCAGAGGATTGGCCTATGGAAATTGCGTAATTCCATGGTGTGAAATTACTAGATAATAGGGGAAATTTCCCAAGGGAACAACGCAAGGAAATAAGAGCTTGGGAAGACTTGAAATTAGCTAAGTGTTGTGCCAAGTTCAATCAGGCAGGCAGAGGGATAGACTATACTAGTGTAGGGTGTGTTCAGGCTTGAGCAATCATTATATTTCTTCTCTATTCTCTGATTAATTCAATACATATAGTAAGGAGTTTTGAGTAGTTTCTTTCCCCTATATAAATCTATGTGTATGTGTGATGTTTCCTTTTCATGTCATTGATTCTTGTTTTAGATGGTGAATCAACTTCCACAGATGAATAAAGTAGCTTCAAGTCTTGTGATTTAGTAAATATCATGAGTAGTCTTGAATCTACACATTAATTTCTACATGGTATCAGAGCTGGAATCACTATAGAGTAGATATTTCGAAGTTGTCATTGTAGGAGGTTAAAGACTGCAGATCAAGTTATAGGTATTCTTTAGGACTAAGAAGATGGCCTTCAATGTATTAAGGCTTGAGTATGCCCTTGAGGGAAGCTCAAATTATGTTGCATGGAAGGATCGAATGGTGGCAATACTGGAGGATAATGGGTTGAAGGAATTCATGGATAATGATATATTCCAAAACCAAGCTCAGAATCTAGAAGATTGAAAGAAGTGTGTTGCCAAGGGGAGGAGGATCATATTGGAGGGAGTGCAAGACCATATTGTCTCTAATCTCCATGGGAAAGAGACTCTATATGCAATGTGGCAAAAACTGATAGATTTGTTCCAAAATAGTAGTGACCATAGGAAATTGGCACTTAAGGACAAGATTCAAAATATCAAGATGAAGAGGAACGAGACCATTCCACAAAACCTAAGCAGGTTCACATAGTGTCGTGATGAACTTGGTCAAGTTGGTGTTACTGTAGCAAAGGATGATTTGGTGAGCCTAACCCTTCTAGGCCTTTCAAAGAGTTGGCACAGCTACCAAGATTCAGTAAATGGGAGAGAGAAGCTACCAAATTGGGAATGCCTTTGGTCCGATTTAGCACAGGAGGAGATAAGGTGGAGCACCAAAGATGAGACCTCATCCAAGGGTGAGGATGAGTAGAACTGTGCTTTTTCTGGAAAGGAAAAGAAAGGGAAAGGGAAGAAATCCCAATCCAAAGTAGATTCGAGTCAAGGGGGCAAGAAGAAAGACTTGTCCAGAATCAAGTGCTTTCATTGTCATGAATTCGAGCACTATGCAACTAAGTGTCGACACAAGAAGGAAATCAAGAAGACCGCAGGAGGAGTAGCAAGTGAAGCCTTTGATTCATAGTTCGAACTTGATTTTACCCTCATTGCATGCATGGAAAACACAGTGATGGGTAGTGTGTGGTATCTCAACAACGGTGCCTCATTCCACATGACGAGGAACAAATATGTTTTCAGTGACTTGGAGGAGAAGGATATCTAGATGCACATCAATATGGGAGATGATGGAAGGTATAGTGTGATCGATATCAGTACAGTTACTTTTCAGAGGGAGTATGGCTTCCTTCTTAGGATCAAGGATGTGTTGTTTGTACTAGGTCTAAGAAGAATATAGTTTATGTAGCTATGTTAGAAGACCATGGCTATGATGTGATATTCAGAAAAGGGAAGGATTTCCTAAGACATATCACCACAGGACAAGTGAAGCAGATCAAGGTTCGAGTGAAGAACCTCTACAAATTAGATGTGGAAGATATTGAAACATTGAGCACAAAAGAAAAGAAGGTGCAGAGACGAGATGTCGGTGAATTATGGCATAGAAGACTTGGCCATTTGCATCATGGTGCTTTGAATATCATGCAACATATTTCTATAGGGCTCCCCAAATGAGCAGTAGAGCAGTGGGATACATGCAAAGGGTGTACGTTGGGGAAGTACACAAAATCCACCTTCAATGATCGAGAAATCAAGGTGCATGTAGTCCTTGAAAGGATCCACTTTGACGTCTGTGGATCTTTCTCGATAGCCTCCACTGCCAAGCACACATATTATGTTACATTTGTAGATGATTTCTCATGGAAGTGTTGGATCTACTTTATGCATAAGAAAGGCCAGTCATTCTCCAAATTTGTTGAGCTTAAATCACTTGTCGAGAAATAAATTAGCAAGAAAGTGAAGGCTCTCAGGAGCAATAACAATGGTGAGTACATGTCGAATGAGTTTAAAAATTTATGTGCAAAGGAAGGAATTCGACGAGAGTTGACAACACCCCATAACCCACAACAAAATGTGGTGGCTAAGAGGAAGAATAAAAGTATGGTGGGAGCAACACGAAGGATGTGGCATGACCAAAGCCTACCTCTACACTTGTGGGTTAAAGCATGAAACACAATGATCTATTTGCAGGACATGAGCCCTCAAAGGATTCTTAGTATGAGTACACCAGAGGAAGCTTTTTTAGGGAAGAAACCAGATGTGTAACACTTCAAGATCTTTGGATCATTAGTTTATTGTCATGTTTCCAAGGAATCAAGAAAAAGGCTAGAGTTGACAGCAAATTTGGGCATATTTGTGGGGTACATAGAAACACCTCACAACTATCGAGCATACTTTCCATCCCTCAGGATGACAGTGGTCAGAAGGGATGTGAAGTTTGATTAGGAGAAGGAATTGAGGTGTTCTCTTGAGAGGGAGCTTCAATTGCAAATTGATCAGGAGATTTTGGCTCCAAAGGAATAACCTTAGGAAGTTGTGGAGAAGCCACAAGAAAATGATCAGAGAGTGGAGACATATTCTTAAGAAGATACATCTAGAGAAGGAAGGAAGCGAACTAGAGAAGCTGACATATTATTGCAGGATGATAGCGAGAATGTGGGAGCACCCACATCACAACGCTGGCAAAGGAGGTCAATGGATTGGTACACTGGCTACATGGCTCTGATGAGTGAGCTTGTAGAGACAAAGCCATCCTCATTCGAGGAAGCTATAGAGAAACCAGTATGGGTTGATGCTATGGTAGAGGATAATGATTCCATTTTCAGAAATATTGTTTGGGAAGTGGTCCCAAGACCTACAGAAAAATCAATGGTTGGTTCAAGATGTATTTACAAGGTAAAGCATGCAACAAACAGGAGCATAGAGAAATACAGGGCCATATTTGTGGCCATGGGGTTCTCTTAGGTGGAGGGAACTGATTGTGAGGAGAATTTTGTTCCAGTAGCAAGGTACTCTTCCATCAGGTCAATTCTAGCAATGTCAGCGTAGATGGGGTTGAAGATCCACCAGATGGATGTAAAGACAACATTCATTAATGGAGTTATTGAGCAGGAGGTGTATATTCAGCAGATAGAAGGGTTTGAAACCTTTGACAGAGAGTCTCATGTGTGCAGACTCAAGCGAGCATTGTATGGACTCAAGAAAGCACCCCATGCTTGGTATACTAGGATTGATAGTTATCTTACCGGTTTGGGATTCACCAAAAGTGAAGCAGATGCAAACCTTTACCACATTATGGTAGAAGGTAAATTATTGTTTATTGCTTTATATGTCAATTAATTGATCCTTACTGGTGATGAGCAGTGGATCATATCTTTCAAGGAGGACCTTGTAAGAGAGTTCGAGATGAAGGACATGGGCCCCATGCATTACTTCCTTTGATTGGAATTGTGGCAAGGATATGGGGAAATGTTTGTCTCTCAGGGAAAGTATGCCAACGAGATACTTCAAAGGTTCCGCATGGACAAGTGCAAACCCATGGAAACTCCTCTAATAGGAAAATAGAGGAAGGAGGATGCTACTTCAAGTGAAGGAGTCAAGGTTACCATTTATAGGAACCTTGTGGGTTCACTCATGTATTTGGTAAACACACGACCAAACATGTATTATGCAGTTAAATAGCTTAGTAAAGCAATGGTTAAGCCAACCAAACTGTATTGGAAGGAAATAAAGCACGTGTTGAGATACATCAAAGGCACTACTTAGTTTGGTATTTTGTACAAACAAATAGAGGGAGTGACGCTGCAAGGCTTCATAGATGCAGATTGGGTGGGGAGTCCATCAGACAAGAATAATACTTGAAGAGGAATTTTTAGTGTTGGTTGAACAACAGTTTCTTGGTACAACAGAAAGCAAAGATCTATGGCACTCATCTCAGCAGAAGCAAAGTACATAGTTGCAAGTCAAGCAACATGTGTGGCTATCTTGCTAAGAAAGATTCTTGTTGGGTTATTTGGTCAGAAGATGGATCCTACAGTGATTTACTTTGACAATCAGAGTTGTATCAAACTCTTTGAGAATCCATTATTTCATGATCAATCCAAGCATATCGACATCCGGTATCACCAACTATAAGATTGTATGCAGAGGCGGATTATGTTGTTGCAGTACATTCTACCAGAGGAACAAGATGCATATATTTTGACAAAGGCTTTTTCAAGAGGAAAATTAGAGTTCCATAGAAGTAGGATTGCAGTATCTGATAATCCCTTACTTGCTGAGAGGGAATGTTGAAAATGCAGCAAGAAAACCTAGTGTTGATTTTGCCTTGGTCAAACTAGATTAAAATTCGAATTTCAATTTCAACAGAATGCTTGGAGGTAGTTAAATAAGGTGACATGGATCTTATCACTCAGTTAAATCAGTAAATTTCAGTTGGAGACACTTGAGTTCATTTCTACTTGATTGATTGCTAATTTGTAGCAATCTATTTCAATTAATTTGAGGTATTATCAATTTAACTAGTTCTAGCTGTCGGAAGAACTAGTGGAGGTCAAGTTGTGGGTGTGGAATTTTTTCCACAATGAGTGATAAACCAGTTAACTGCTGAATCAACCCAAAATAATTATTGCATGCAAAGAATTTGAGTTACCTAGTTGAGATTGGAGTTCAAGGGCAGTGTACTATCAGTTGTAAACTAATCCAAGTTATACAAGTGGTGCATGTAGTCAGAGGATTAGCCTATGGTAATTGTGCAATTCCTTGGATTGAAATTCCTAAATAATAGGGGCAATTTAGGAAGGGAATACCGCAAGGAAATATGAGCTTGGGAAGGCTCTGAATTGACTAAGTGTCAGGCCAGGTTCAGTCAGTCAGGAAGAGGGATAGACTATACTAGTGCAGGGTGTGCTCAGGCTTGAGCAAACATTGTATTTCTTCTCTATTCTTTGATTAATGAAATACATATAGTAAGGGGTTTTGAACAGTTGCTTTCCCCTAGATAAATCTCTATGTATGTGTGATGTTTCCTTTTTCATGTCAATTCTTTTTGTTTTACATGGTGAATTAACTTCCGCTGATGAGTAGAGTAGCTTCAAGTCTTGTGATTTAGTAAATTTCATGAGAAGTTTTGAGTCTACACATTAATTTCTACATAATGTGCATTGCAACGACACAAATTATATATATACACACACACATAAGAGTTTCATGCATAAAAGGACAATGATACAATAACTTATGAAGGGTTTTTAGGTGATTTATTTACAATAATAATCAATACATAAATATCCACTACTAGAGTACCAATCAAGTTGGATACCATGGCTATAACCATCCATTCAAGCACGGATTTGCCACACCATCTCCGCACCAAAAAAAACATTCAAATATGGCTCCTAGCCTTGAGATATTCAACATCAGCACATAAATAACAAAGATCAAATTTTGTGTGAAGTGCATTGCAAAAATAAAGTTAGTCATGCTCATGAGGTCATGCCTTACATATAAAAAAATATAAATCTATTGGATTGAATCCTTGATAAAATGGATGTCTAGACCCAATCACCAGGGTATGCCTCACTGGAGGCTTGAATAAGTCCCTCAAATACAATCATAGGTCAGTAAGGATATAAGAGGGGGAAATCCTCAGCATTACCACATTGCGAACATAAAAAATGTCAATGAAAACTTGTAATCAACATATTTACCATGATGTAATAAGGAGTTACAATGCTAAATATTATTGTGGCTTAACCAATAATCTGACACACCATCCCATCGCCTTTAAACCTTGACACAACACAATATTCAACCATGTAAACAATACTCATAAAGTCATGTCTCATGTACATTTTCACCATTTCAAACTTGAATGTAACACACATTCATTAACATAGAACATACATGAGGAACACTTATCTTATAAGTTTTGGGCAATTGAGTCTAGGCCCATGACTCTCTACCCAACTATAGATAGCTGCAACCAGTTCTCACTTGCAGTTATCATCCCCAAGAAAGATTCCAGAGATTGAGGTGTCTTTTTCTCAAGGGTTGAAACACAACCTTTAGTTGCTCCAAGGACTCTAGAGATCTTCCACCTCCACCCTCCAATCGAGTTATAGGCATAAAAATGCATAGGGTTCTAAAGACTTGTTGTCTCCACCCTTAAAAACTAAACACCATGGTTCCACCCAACTTGGGGACTACAAAACCACAAAAAAATCAAATGTATAACAAGAAAACCATCCGGAAGGGGCCTCCAGGAAATTTCCTCGGAATAATTCCTCCACCCCAACCCTTCGGGATTTGCTGCGAATCACCATCTCCACCCTTTGGCCACTGGGGACTCAAGAGGAAATTTCTTTCCCACCTAGAAGTGATTTCTTGCTAACTTATTGTTAACCAAAAGTCATCTCCATGCTCCTCTATGTGCTCTCTGTGTTCTATCTACCAGGATGCTCGAACCTCCTTTCTTGCTTCTCTTGGGTTTTCTCCTTTGTTGTCCAACTTCCTTCTTTTTTGCTTCTCTCTCCCCAATGCCTTTTCTCACAACTCGAATTATGCTCCCTGATATTGCATTTCCTAGCTTCATGCTTCCGATAATTTGTGTAGAACAAAACCTTCCTAGATTGTGTGGTCGTGCCACATCCCCCCCCCCCCCTCTTCTTGTTTATTAATTTCACTCCAACAAGCCACTCAGCTTACATGCTTTGGGCATAAATGCTCAATAACGTTCTCCTATCTTTCTTTCCTTTTTCTCCAAGTAAGCATGGCCCTTTTCCTCGTGTCCATCTTCCTCTTAATGGCGTGCTCCAGCTCATTTAGAATGCATACCTACCATCCTCCTTGGTTTTCCTAGCAATTAAAAACCCAAGCAAATAACCTCCTCAATCTCTAGAATTTGTGTCCCATTACTTCGCCCATTTATAAAAATATTTACATTGCATACATGAGTGCAAGAAATTGGGGCTTTCACAAATGCCTCCCCCTTGGGGGAACACTTTCCTTAGTGTTATATGTCTTTATGTGGCACAAAATACATGTTTAAAATAAACACATTGTGTTTATAGAGATTTATATACATAGCTCTATACAATATATACAATTTATATACATTTTCTTAAACTAAAAACTAAGAAAGGATATGTTTCCCTCATTAAGTCATCCATTTCCCAAGTGGTTTCCTTGGGACCAAAGTTCCTCCAGTACACTTTGACTTTCTCTATTGCTTGATTCCGGAGCATGATGCTCCTCCAATCTAGGATGCATAGTGGCTCTAGCTGGAACTCTCCCTCTAGTTCGCCTTGTAGCACAGACCAATCAATCACATGATTTGAATCTTGTACATATTTTTTAAGCAAGGAAACATGGAAAACATCATGGAACTTTATTGATGGAGGTAAGGCCAACCTATAGGCCATTGGTCCAATCCTTTCAAGGATTTCAAAAGTTCCACAAAAAGATGATGCTAGCTTGGTACATGACCCAATCCTTAAGGAAAATTTCTTGGATTTAATTTTCAAATAAGCATCTTCCCCACCTTGGAACTCTTTATGCACCCTATGTTGGCCTGCATAGCCTTTCTGCTTGTCTCATGCCACCTTCAATTTTTTTTTATAATCTGCATTTGTTGCTCCATCTCCTTCAACATATCAAACCCAATAAGGACCATTTTCATTGGATCATTCCAACTGATAGGAGTATTGCAATTCCTTCCATAGAGTGCCTTGAATGGGCTCATTTTTATGGATTCCTGGTACCCATTGTTGTATGTGAACTCCACAAGAGGAATATACTCTTCCACTTCTTGGGTTGGTGCATCACATACATCCTCAACATGTCCTTGAGGATTCTATTTGTCCTCTCTATTTTCCCATCCATTTCTGGATGATAAGTTGTATGAAGGCCAATTTAGTCCCCAATACTTCAAATAGCTCCTTTCAAAACTTGGAAGTGAACTTGGCATCTCTATCTGAGATGATTTTCTTGGGAATTCCATGCAACCTCAAAATCTCATTTATGAAAATCTAAGCCACCTCACTAGCTAAATTGGTGGATTTGACTGCCACAAAATGATCCACCTTTCTCAACTTGTCAATCACCACCATAATGGTGTCATGTTATTTGGAGGTTCTTAGCAAATCAGTGATGAAATCCATGGAGATTACTTCCCATTTCCATTCCATAATGGAAATGGGTTGTAATAGCCCTGCTAGATGTTTACATTCAACCTTCACTTGCTTGAATTCTATGTATTTAGCAAAAACCTGAGGCACTTCATTTTTCAAATTAGGCCAGTAATAAAACTTTTTGATGGTCGTTAGAGTCTTTTGATATCCCATATCATCGAAATATGGTCTGTCATGGAACTCTCTCATTATAAGATTCTTCATATCATCATTATTTGGTATGTATGTTTTGTTCTTGAATATAATGAAGCATTCATTTGTGAGATGATATTCCTCATGCTCACCTTCTTTGTATAGTTTTTCCTTCATTTATTGATATTTTTCATCATGTTTTCCTTCATTTTTGACCCTTTCCACCAGGTCTACTTCATAAGAGCTTATGGCTGACAGATAATTCAATTGAATCCTTCTACCAAGTGCATCAAATACCCTATTTTCTTTGCCTTTATATACTTGTTTTCAAAGTCGAACTCGCTAAGTATGGCTAGCCACCTAGCTTGCCTTCTGTTCAACTTAGGTTGGTCAAATAAATATTTGATTTCACCATCATCTGTCATGAGTTTAAATTTTCTGCTAAGGAGACAATGCCTCCACATTTTCAATGCATGAATAATGATGACTAACTCTAGATCATGATTTACATAGTTTACTTCATGCTCATTTAATTTTTGTGACTCATACCAAACTACTTGACCTTCATGCATCGAGACTCCATCGAGTCCTTCCTTGCAAGCATCTGTTCACATCATAGAGTCTTTGTCTAGATCTAGAATTCTTAACAAGTGCATTAATGAGCAACTTCTTCAACTACTCAAATCTTGTTGTGCATTCAATTGTCCACTCGAACTTCCTTCCTTTCCTTTGAAAGGATGTACTAGGGTGGCCTATATTGGAGAAGTTCCTAATGAACCTCTTGTAGTAGCCTACTAATCTCATGAATGATATGACCTCATCCAAATTCTCTAATGTTGTCCACTCCATTATGGCCTTGATATTTTCTGGATCAATTGATATCCTCTCCTTGGAGACAATGTGCCCTAAGTAATGTATCTATGATTGGAAAAATTCACACTTACTAAGTTTTGCATAAAGCTTGCGTTCCCTCAGCAATTGTAGCACTACAGCCAGGTTCTTTTTCTTTAGTTCTTGAGCACACAAATATGTCATCAACAAAAACAATGACAAATTTGTCCAAATAAGGACACAAAATACTATTCATTAAGCACATGAAAGTAGCAGGGGCATTAATAATCCCAAAGGGTACCACTACAAACTCATAGTCTCCATACCTCATCCTGAAAGAAGTTTTGTGAATATCTTCTTCTTTGATACACACTTGATGATATCCATACCTCAAATTAATCTTAGAGAATATTTTTTCTCCCTGCGGCTAATTGAACATGTAGTATACCTAGGGGGGATAGTATGGGGTACAGAGGGAGGTACCCAAGGGAATAATGTAATAATGGGATGGGCCATAGTTATAAGGTAAGCCTGTGGTATTAAATATATGGTATTGAGAGAACCACGGTAATGACCCATGGTATTGTATGTAGAATCCTATATAAAGGCTAGAGACTCCCCATTAAGAGATGTCAAGGATTATTGTATGGACAACCATATGGCTTGTGGATTGCTCTCATTCTTTAAGGAGTGATTGTATGGTGTTACCCTACCTCAAGGGTTTGATATTAATAAATATATGAAGTTTATCTATTTCTATCTTGTTATTTTTGGGTATATTTGCTATTTTCGTGTATTTTCAGGTCAAATATATTATAAGTGGTATCAAATCACTTTCTTGGGAAAAGTGGAGATTTTTCTTTTTTCTTTTTTGCAAGAATTTTTTGGGGCAGTGAATTTGCAAATCAGATTTGTAACTTCTAGTGAAAAAATTTGAAGAAACAAATTGCAGATCTGGATTCTTTTTGAAAAATACCAATTTCAAAAAAAAAAATAATCGAATCAAAGTCCGGGATGAGGGAGATTCGTTGGATTTAAAAATCAGTTGTGTTGCAAATTTTTTTTGATAAAAATTCGTAGACGACGGATCTCGAGTTAATTTTTGTCATTTTTGTTGTGTGTTGTGGGGGGGGGGGGGGGGGGAACTAATTTGTAGATCTGAGATCCTCTTGAAAAATTACCCAATTTCAAAAAGAAAAATGGTTGAATCAGAGTTCGGATGAAGGAGATATCACTAATTGAAAATCAACTCTTTTTTCATAAATTTTTATGACGGCGAGACAGTTGCAACGCAAATCGGAAATTCTAGAGTGCCTAGATCGGGATTTATATGACATAGGAAGATGCATAATGGTCGTTGTATTTCCGAAAATAGGTAATAATAAGGATTCTGAGCAATATTGACCGAGTTGTGGCCATTTTAAATTTTCTCCAAGTGATTTTTTTACAGGAAAAGATGATGGCCCTGCTATTGAAGAATTCATAAGAAGTGAAAAGTTCATATATGGGAAAGATTGGAAAGGTTTCGTATGGCTTGGTTTGCAGGATGAGGATGCCAAATGGTTGAGATCACTTGACAGCAAGAAGTTGTACAAACTTTCAGATGAAGACTTTTAGACAAATGGTCTCATGTTGGAAAACAAGATAATGAGAAACATATGGGGTTATTTTCTACTGGTATCTCCTTATTACAGGTTCATGGATGTATTCAGAAGGAGAAGATCATTATGTCTATACATCCTAGCTGCAAGAAAAAATTTATGAATGTTACTTTGGCAAAAAGATTGCAAATCCCAGCGAAACAAATGGAGCACACACAGGTTAATAATGAGCAAGTGCAAGTTTATAAAGATTTGAAGATTTCTATGGATAAGTATGTATTGCATTTTGATTTTTATGCTTCAGATATGGATAATGTGGATGTTGTTTTTGGATACCCTTGGATGGAATATGTTGGTACTATCAATATTAATGTGCAGAAGAAATTCCTGACGCTCTGGTATAAAAAGAAGAAAACTACATTACAGGATATTTCCATCAATAAACAGGTAGATTCCAAGGAGGATGAAGCAGAAGATGTTGAAGGTACGGATACATTAGATGAGGAATCAGTTGTTGAAGTAATATTGGCAGATAAGCAACAATTGCAGGCGCCACAACATGTACTAGATACCCATCAGGCTCCATTAGGTGTTGAATTAAAGAAAGATACATCGTTGATTAAAACTTCAGCATATCACCACCCACATCACCTAGCAAGAAAACAACCAACACGATGGCAACAAATTAGTCACAAAGACAAAAACCCCCGCACAACAAATAGAGAGGGGTGATGATCCACCCACAACACATCAACACAGAAGAGCCACTAGGTTCAACTTCCATCTCAAGCGAGTGAGGCACCAACTAGATCAAGAGTTCACCTTTCTCTTGGATGGATAGTTGCACGTGCATGGTATCAATGGACTACTCTTTTGAGAAGATCTTATTATTTGTGTTCTTCTTATGTTTCGGGGATGAAACATGTTTAAGAGGGGTGGAATGTAGTATACGTAGAGGGGATAGTATGGGGTACAGAGGGAGGTACCCATGGGAATAATGTAATAATGGGGTGGGCCATAGTTATAAGGTAAGCTCGTGGTATTAGATATATGGTATTGAGAGAACCATGGTAATGACCCATGTTATTGTATGTATGAATCATATATAGAAGCTAGAGAGTCCCCATTGAGAATGTCAAGGATTATTGTATGGACAAGAATATGGCTTATGGAGTGTTCTCCTTCCTTAAGGAGTGATTGTGTGGTGTCACCCTACCTTAAGGGTTTGATATTAATAAATATATGAAGTTTATCTATTTCTATCTTGTTATTTCTGGGTATATTTGCTATTCTTATTTATTTACAGGTCAGATCTATTACAAAACAGATCATCAATCCATGGGAAAGGATATTGGCTCTTGATTGTCACTTTATTTAATTGTATGCTCAATATAGAGTCATAGTGTCATATCCTTTCTTTTCACAAATAACATTGGAGCTCCCCAGGTGACACACTTGGTTGTATGTAACATTTATCCAACATCTCCTTACACTGTAATTTTAAGTCAACTAGCTCTGATGTACTCATCTGGTATGCTGCTTTAGATGTTGGTTATGCTCCAGGCACCAATTCAATAGAGAAATTGACTTCCCTATGAGGAGGTAAACCCGATATGTCTATTGGAAACACGTCCTCATATTGTTGCACCACCAAATACTTCTTCAACATCTCGATTTCTTCTTTCCCAACGCTATCACTAACTTCCTTATCATTGGATATTTTCACAATAAATAATGTACAACCCTTCCAGAAATTACCTTTGTCATGCATTACTATGGTCAACCTTACTGATATTGGCTTTCGTCTGCCTTGTAAAATTTTCTATTTTCCTGCATCATCCAGGATTTCTATTGCTTTTTCATAACAATCCACTTTGGTTTTGTGCATGTACAACCAATCCATGCCCAATAAAATGTTGTAAAAACTCAATGGAAATAAATTTAAAGTTGTTGTTGTGGGAATGCCACTAAGCTCAAAAACACATGATTTCACCCAATGATTAATTTTCTTCTTTTTTCCTATTTCCAATTGCACTAATCATGGCTCTATGTGCAATTCTTTAGTCAATTTTCAGTTTTCCATGAGCTCCAGGTTGATATAGTTGTAGTTAGAACTAGGATCAATCAAAATGGAAATGAATTGATTACACATTTTACCTTCCATCTCAATGATGGATGCTTGGTGGTATTCCTGGTGATTATCGACAATTACATAAATTATAGGCAAGGTTTGTGTTACATCACCCACTGTATGAGCTTCTTGGCCACTGTAAAACTTTGGCCCTGCATTTATTTGGTGTGGGAAGTATCTTTTTCGGTGGTTCCCACCACAGGTCCAACATTTTAATTGTTTTATTGTCTCATCTCTGCGTTGATTTATTGTTGGCTGATGTGCATGGCCTTTAGTAGCTAGGTCAATTTTTTGTTGAAATTGACTTGCTTTGGCTAAGTGTGTAACTCCATTCTTTTCCAATATTTTTTTGGTTCATTTCTTCTTATTTACAACACTACTTTTTTCTCCCTAATCACCTTTAATTTCTAGCCTACACTTTTCTTGTTCATAGAAATATTTCAATTTATTAAAGGCATCATTTAATGTTTGAGGTTCAAGGATTCAATTTGGTCTCTGAATGTCATAGGAAGCTCACTGATGAATATTTGGATCTTGGCATTCTCATCTTTTAGATATGGTACATATCAAAGAAATTCTAGGAACTTGGTGACATACTCATCATCTGCCATTTTCCCCTTCTTAATCTCATAAAATTCTTTTTCTTTACTGTCATAGTATCATTATGATAAATAATGATTTCTGAAGATATTTTCAAATTCACACCAAGTTAAATCTACTTCAATAATATATCTGAAATTCTTTAAGTCTTGCCACCTCTTTGCTTTTTCCTTCAAGCTATAGGTGGCAATCTTATCTTTCATATTTTCAGAATAATTGTAGATTTTGAAAAATTTCTCCATGCCAAGTAGCCAAGCTTCTACATCTTCATATTTCTTCATGTCTCCATGAAATGTGGGTGGCTTGGATTCCTTAAATTCCTCGGGAAATATTCATTTTCTCTTCCTCTTTGATGATGATGGTGGTGATGAGAGTGATAATGGTGCCTCCTAGTAGTAGGGATGGAATATCTACTAGAGTGTTGCACATGAATGCTAGTTCTTCCTTCTAGGGTCCTAAGTGGTACGTTTCCCTTCACACTATCTTCACTTTCTCACCTATTCCTCTTTATAGACCTACTACCATCTACTCCATCTTTTTTCTCTTCTAATTCTCGAAGGTTTCTCTTTCCTCTATGACTTGTTTTCAACTTGTGTTGCCTCTGTCTCTATATGTATGAGAGGCTTTACAAGATGACCGCATTTATTTAATATTGACTCTCTTGAGATCTTACTAATATTTCATTGTCTGCCTTAAAACTTCTAACCTCAACCCTTAGACTCCTCAAGGTATCGATCTAGTCAAGAGAGTTTTCCCCTCTCCCTTGGCCAATTGATCTTTTATCTTCATTTGTCCTGGCTTCTTTATATCCATGTTGTGACTGGTCAGAGCTATATTGTACCACTTTGGTCCTCATTCTATTGAATTTTTACTACCTTTTCCTACTTGTGATGTGCTCTCATTTACACACAATTTTTTAAGACATTATAATATAAATAAAATACAAGAGATCATGCTCGTGATCTTGCTTTTACAGAGTTGTCATGGCAAGCTAGTTGTAAAAACACCCATGTTAGCACATTAATGTTAGTTAATCAATCATCTTCAACATCCATATACATTCCTACATAGTCAATAAAGTATACTTATCAACTCAACTATTAACTCATCAATAATATTGAAACATGTCAATTTTTTGTCCAACTACATAGGAAAATGATAAAAGCAACTGTGTTAGTTATCTATGCATTCAAATAGTCATAGACCGACTTTTAACACCTAAAGGTTTGTACTATTAATTTTCTAAAAATGAACTTGAATCCCCTTTGTAGGAAGCTGTGGTTACTTGCTCATGATAGAGCCCATTCAATCTAAGTTTTGAACCTGGATGCTCTGATACCACATGCAAACACCCCACCTTGACCTTAGTGAAAAGTGTTCACATGCTAATCCAATATCCCTTGTATAGTTAGAGAGATGGGATAATTAATCTTTTTTCCTTCAAAATTTAAAATAAATATCATCATTGTGTTCGTATCTATAAGACATTTCCAATGATATAAAATTTCACCCCAATCTGACATCTGGATCAAAATTTAGGGCCATTTGATTTCTATCAAATCAAAAGGAGCTTCGACATCAACCCACCATGTGGCACCCACATGGCTACCTAGCCAACCTACCAATGCCACAAGTTAGTTGTCGACCCATCCATGATTGGGTTTTTCATAACCTTGCACTGTTTAAATGTATGCACGCATGCGCACACACACACACAATTGATGGGATATCTATTAGCAGCAACATTCTTGTTACCCAAGCTCTGTTACTCGTTCTCTTCACATTTGCGTGCTTAACATTTTCTTTGGGGCGACGTTTCGAGTTGACCTATAAGGTGGGGTTGCCCGTGTGCCAATGAAATAGACTATCGGGCTCTCATGTATGCCACTGTAGCCCGAATTACATCATCTCGTGCCCTTTTAAACTTGCATCTTGCTCGTACTCCTGGAGAATAGCCTCCAAGCTTACATGTCTTGATGGGCCATTCCTTTATACAAATAACACTCCTAACTAGTCCACGAGTTCCCTTCTTATGTAGTAGTTTTGATGGCTCCACTCTACGTGTCACCTCATAATGGGCTGAGGAAACCACACACCCAAGTCCACTCCTTCCACGCCATCCTGACAATACGTCATCTTGACTCTCCCTTGAGTACTGCACACCAGGAGTTGTACTCTGGGACAAAGATATTCTTGTCATATTTCGCGCCAATTTCTCTGTCGAAGTGGGCCTGACTTAAGTCCCTTTTCCGTTATGACTGACCCTCTGCATGGCTATGGGGCCCCTTCCACTTGCCAATACAAGGACTCCATCTCACCCTGACCTTCTCCACCTTGCTGGTTTTGCCACGTTAGCCCAGTCCTTGTCAACCCAAACATTCCTTTCATGGAACCTTTGTGAACTTCTGGGGCATAACCTCTAGGCTTACGTCATCCCGGATTTCTCAACTGTCGATCTCTCTCTCAGTCTCAGTCATTTGTTAGGTTGGTGTCCTCCTTTGGTCATGTGTATAGTCTCGAGGGAAGAAGGGAGGGAGCTAATTAACAATAAGGCTCCATATTAAGACTCATCCCATTCGTTGTTCTCCACTATAACGAAAGTTGTGAGAGTTTTAATAAGGTAAGAGAAACCCTCCTATGCACATGCATAAGTATGTCTAGTTGAATCCAAGATGGTTCTTCCCACAACTTGGGTTGTGTAACTTATGTTAGCCCTTTTATGATGAGTTTTTCCATAGCTCAATCACAATGGTTCTATAAGAGATTGGACCTGCACTAGAGTCTCACTCTTTCACTTAGGGTTTTATAAAACATGCACAAGTGTTATCACTACTGAGCTTACAACAAGGATACCATATCATGGTTCTTAGTGAAAAAAACACAAGGCATGGTTCAGGGACTTTTCCATTCAATCTATCTAAAATGTGTGGTTCCTTGGGTCCTCTATATTTCAGTGCATAGATCCAAGGACTCTCAATAGGCTAATAAGAGCAACGAGAAAGCATATGATGCTAAGAAGGAAACAGGGAGATCAACATTCCACGGTCAAATTGGAAATCATCCTTTGGTTCCAAGTATAGACATAAGCCATAAATATAGGCACATAAGCGACACTAACACAATCCTACAAGCATTTCATTCTTGAGGATAGGAATTATAGGCATGGATCACATGGCTAGCCATCCAATATTCAATACTATGGTCTTGAAGCGATCAAACAAGCATCCAATGCTCATATCACATGCAATAGTGCTACCCAGTGCACACTACAACCACACAAATAGTTACACACACACACACACACACACGTGTTTCTTGCATAAAGGACAATGATACAACAACTTATGAAGGGCTTCCAGCCAATGTATTTACAATAATAATCAATATATAAATACCCACTAGTAGAGTACCAATAAAGTTGGACACTTTGGCTATAACCAACCATTCAAGCAGGGATTTACACACCATATCCACACCAAGAAAACATTCAAAATATGGCTCCTAGCCTTAAAAGATTCAACACCAACATATACACAACAAAGATGCAATTTTGTGTGAAGTGTAGGGCATAAAATCAAGCCATTAATGCTCATGCGGTCATGCTTTACACAACACAGAATATAAATCTATTGAATTGAATTCTTGATAAAATGGATGTGTAGACCCAATCACAAAAGTATGCCTCACTAAAGGCTTGAAGAAGTTTCTCTTGGGGGTTCTCCTCCATTGTTCAACTATCTTATTTTCTCCTTCTCTCCCCCTAATGCCTTTTCCCATAGCTTGAATTCTCCTCCCCTGTATTGCGTTGCTCGATGCCATTCTTTCGACAATCTTGCAAAACGAAACCTTCCTAGCCTGTGGGGTCATGCCATGTCTCCCCCATTTCTTGGCTATTAATTGCACTACACCGACCCATTCTTAGCTTATGTGCTTTGGGCATAACCGCTCACAACACTATCCTCTCTTTTTTTCCTTTTTTTTTCTCCAAAGAAGCATGGCTCTTGTCCTCTTGTCTAGCTTCCTTTTAATGGCATGCTCCAGTTCATTTAGAATGCATACTTACTAGCCTCCTTGATTGTCGTAGCAATTAAAAATCTAGACAATTACTCTTCTTAGTATCTGGAATTTGTGTCCCATTACAAAACCTATTTATAAAAATATTTACATTGCATAGATAAATGCAAACAATTGGAATTGCCACATTAAATATATATATATAATAAAATAAAATAAAATAAATAGATAGATTTTTTTATATATTTTAAAAATGATTATGATACTTAAATTTCGTATATATTTTAATGTTATTGCTTAATTTTATATATATATATATAATATATATATATATATATATATATATATATATATTGCTTAAATTTTTAAAATAGTAACAAAGTAATAATAGATTATTCCAGATATAAAAATATATATTTTTATAATATAATTTACCACCAAATAATTTACTAAGTTATAATTTATATGGAAATATATTAATTAAATAAAAAATCAAATGCTCATTATTACATATACTGATTATAATTGATATGAACAAAAAAATATTAATTAAATACGCAATCAGATGCTCGTTATTACATAGTGAAAGAAAGTAGAGATTATATAAATTTGAAACGAGTTGAATAGAGACTCATTCCCTAAATATATTAATCTCAAATAAAGTCTATAAAGAGTCCATTCAACTCACTTTGCATGACAAGTCAATGTTCGTATTTATAATCAAAAGCACTTTTATTCAATTTTATATAGAATCAATGATATATTATAGTGCTTGTAATATTTATGTGTAATAAAAAATATTCCTACTAAATCAAGTGTTTGGTAATACATTTGCATTTGATAGTTATATGGTTAGGTGATAAGAAAGTAATATGCATGTTTTCCACCCAATTAGTTTCAGACTTTTAGCATTTCATTTTGAGAGAAACAAACTAGAAGTCAGGTTTGGGTTATATATATAAGTCACGTTTTGGTTTATATATAAAAGTCACGTTTTTGGTTTATATCAAATGTAAGTGTTTGAACTATTTTATTTTCCATGAACTTAAATATGCCAAGTGTAACAATGACTTGATAACTACATTTTATACAGTTTGATTGGGCTTAAATGGTTAAGAGCATGTGTTTATTCCTAAAAGGTCACAAATTCAAAACTAGCAGGGGTGCGCTTTTGTAGACTTAACGAGCAAGACTATTGGCTATTGGACAAAATTCCCTAGAAAAAATGTTCGAAAAAGGGTCATTTCGTTTATTAGTTAGAATACCCACATATATATGTGTGTGTTTGTGTGTTTGATAGAATTGATATGATATGTAATGTTTTTCTTCAAAAAAATAACTAAATAAATAAATAATTTTTATTACCGAATGAAATCAAATTACATTCTTTTGATACATGTCAAGCATGTATTTAGGTGATAAAGAGATCTTAATAAATCTTACCCATAGTGTGGCAAAATTGCCATTATACAAAAATGTCAAAAATGAGTATTTGTTGAATGAGTGTTGCCATAAGAGAACCTGTATATGTGTCAGCAAGTGATAAACAAGAAGAAAAATTGTGAAACAATGTGCTATTAATGAGATAATAATGAAGCAGTGAACAAAGCAAAAAAATATTAATCTATGTTGTTTTCCTCAATGCAAGGTTGATGGTATCTAGTACTCATAAGTGAGGCCATTTTGTGATGCTATGATCATCCATGTCCCACGAGCCATCGAAATACCCTCCTTAAAGAGGGTGTATGCAATGGTGTTATGCTCTTTGTGGCATGTGAGGCGGAGAAAAAAGCGAGAGTGGATTTCAAATGAGTTATTTCATCCACTAGGAGTTGAATCCTTTGAATGTGACATCTGTATGAACCATTTATCCAATTGATAGTCGGTTGAGTCCTCGAAAACCTGAAGAGAGAGGATATCTTTTTGAATAGAGAAAATCAGAAGAAGTTTGAGGGCCATTAATTCAAAAAAATTATTGGTTCCCTCTCCTAATTCCATTTTGATTTGAAAATAATGATTTTCATTTATGTGTAGTATTGCACCCCTGCCACAGAATCTTGGATCTCCCTGAGCAGCGACATCGAAGAAATCTCAGGGCTTGGATTTTTCAATATGGGGGTCGGGGGAAGTTTTGTTGTGTTACACAATCTTGAGTTTGGGTAAGAGGTCAAGGATGTAAAGAGTTTGAGTTGATGTGACTTCTAGGGGAATCAAGCAATCATTGAAAATGATCTTGTTTATGGCAAGCCAAATGCCCCAACAGGTGAGAAGAGGAAAGACAATGAAATCTTTGATTTCTTTGTTGTTGCACCATGATTTTTAGGGCTCCATGAGGCTCTCCCCCATCCCAAGACATGTTTTTTTGAACTTGGATGAGAGAAAATGTCATAAGGCTTGTGTGTGAACATTCAATTAGTCGGTGGGGGACGAATTCTTCAGAATTTTTGTAGAGGTTGCACCAACCCGACCCTTCTTCTTTTTCCTTGTCTGTGGAAAATCCAAGGTCAGTATCTTATTTTCCAATGCACACCACATAAATAATATTGTTTTGGTTGCACATTTGAGCTTCTATATATGTCACCACCATTCCTCATATAATTTAGGAATTTGTTCTGCAATGAGGAAAGAATAACCTTCTTTAGGAGTATAGTTCCCAGAGGAGGAGTGCATCCATACTAGTTCATCAAATTCATCAGTGAAGAAAATGTGGGAATCCCTTAAAGCATAATTATAAGGATATGAGTGTTCTCTAAAAACTTGAGGGAGGTTCAGTTGTCACCTAGTGAGCCACTGTTATTCTCTGAGAAGGTTTCGAAGAGGGATCGTAGCATGATTAAGTGTAAAAATCCCTTTTTCATGAAAAAGAGTGATGAGGTCCTTAGGGAGATGATGTCAATTGTTTCTTTCAACCCATGGGTCTGCTCCCAATTGAAGTCATGATCCATCCCCTCCCTTCTAGACTGGGTCATTTTCAATAAGGGGGGAGGATGTGATGACAACACGCTAGATGATGGATACATTACACCTGTTCTTGTTGTGGCTTCTAATCCAATCTTCAATAGATAAAGGGAAGATATATATCTTGTAAACCGTGAAGGTCCACAAACTCTAGGAGGAGATTAGGCGCCAACCTACCTTCACAGCCAGAGCTTGAGAGAAAAAATGGAGGTGTTTTATACCCCAACCCCCATAGGCCTTTGGTGTGGAATTTTTGTCCCACTCAACCCAAGGAAAAGCATACTATTTGGAAAAACCCACCCATAGGAAATTGTAGCAAAAATTCTTGACATTTTTTAGAATTCCATTTAGGATTGAGGATAGAGACATCTTGTAGACTGGTATGGCCTCAAGGATAAATTTAATAAATATTAAGCAGCCTGCTCATGATAGCCATCTCATGCTCTAGCACCTTAGTCGCTTTTCAATTTTGGCCAGAAGGCACAACCAATCAAAATTTGTATAAGAGTTTGGTTTTAGGAGGAAACCCAAGTATTTTAAGTCATTCTCCATATTGGCTAGTACAAAGGGAAACAGGTCTTGATGAAATCCCAACTCATCATCAATGAGTCTGAAGGGAGTTAGCAAGGATTTGTGATGATTTGTGAGCATGCCCATAGTTGCTTCAAAGAGGGATATAACATCCTTGATTTTTCTTGGATCCCTTCATGTGTGATTGCTAAAAATGAGAATATTGTCAAAAAAGAAGAAGATGAGTAATATGAAGGGTAGGGGCTACCTTGATTCCTTGAAGAAGATCGTTTCTTCTGCATGCTTCCTCTAGGGATCTACTGACACCCTTAGTAACCAATAAAAAAATAAGAGGTGAGAGAGGGAAACCCTATCTTAGTCCTCGTTTCCCAGAAAAAGGAGAGGTTGAGTCATTAGTAAGTACTACAAAGGAGACGAACACTGAGTTCGATCTTGAAGGAAAGATTTTGTTGGCCTTTACTCGGATGCATGTTGAGTGATGGTGGGATTTTCCTGGAAGTGTTAGGGTTTGCAGGCGTTCGCGGGAGTTTCCATGGAAGCGCGCAAAGGAGGGAGCTCCACTCCCTCCTATAGGTAGGCAATGGCTAGCCAAGGAAAGAAACCAATAGAGAGCGTCATAGGTCCTTCAAGTGAAGGGATAAGGAATATGGCAGAGGAACAAGATTTAAACAAGACAAGGGAGAATAACAGCAATAAAGAAAATGAGGAAGAAGACAAGGAACAAGGAGCAAAAAACAAAGCACAAAAGGGGCCATGTAAACCCAAAGCTAAGGTCACACCTAGAGTAGTTTTAAATGATCCTGCTCTACAGGCGCACAGGGACCACATGCAGACATATGCTATCATTTGTAAATTCATGGGATTATGGCCCACTGAAAAGGCTTTACAGACATGGATTAAATACAACCGGAAACCAAAAGGAGGCATTGACCTACATCTTGGGTCAAAGGGTTTCTTCACTATGGTCTTCACAAATATTGAACATAAAGACATGGTGTTTGAAGGAGGGCCATACTTCTATGCAGCAGCAGGCCTCTACATGCGACCGTGGATGATGAATTTTGTCCCTGAGCGAGAAACTTTCACTTCAGTCCCGGTTTGGGTAAGACTCTACTCTCTACCTCTTGATTACTCACAAACGAAATCGTTATCTGCCATAGGAAACAAATTAGGCCGCTTTGTCAAAGCTTCTGAGGCCACCAAAAGAGGAAAGTATACATCCTTCACATGAATATGTGTGGAAATGGATCTATCTGGGGCTCTACCAGATGAGGTCATCTTGGAAGTTTTTGATGAAGAATGGGTGCAAACAGTAGACTATGAACATATTCATTTAAGATGTCGGAGGTGCCATGAGCATGGGCACCTATTCAGGGCTGCCCTCTCAGTAAAATAGAGAACAGAAGTAAAGCGACCATAATGAAAGATGCTGAAGGCTTTCACAAAGTGGTACATAAAGGAAAAGGGGGCAAGAGGGGGTCAAAGCAACATCAAACAGAAGGGCAACAGGCTAATCTGAACAGGTTCCATGTACTCGAAGAAGAAGAAGAGATAACAAAAGCAGATTAGGTTATAGAAGGAAGCCCAGTGGAGAAGGAAAAAGAAGAAGGCAGAGTACAAACACAGGATTGTTACAAACAAAAAGAGACTATGCTGAGTGAAGCAAAATTGGAGATGGACCTAGAAATGATCCAGAGTGAGATGGAAATGGAGGATGGTGAACTGCAGGAGATTCTTGACAGGGAACACCTAGATATAAAAGGGTTCTTGAAACAGGGTACCATGAGTGGGGTAGACTCATTACCGCAAGAAGAGTTCAATAGAGTACAACAGCTGTTCCTGTGGAAAACTCAAGATAAAGGGCTAGACAGACAAAGAAAAAATGAAAGGCAGGGCAATGAAGGTCTAAAAACTATGAAAAACACACCTGGATTAGCACCCAGAAACCCAGGAAAGAAAAGAGGCAGGAAAAAGCAAAACGAGTTATTGATGGAATGTGGAAAGCTAATGATAGATTCAGGTAAGATGAAAGATCTAACCAAATACTCCTTTACCAATCTTTAATAATGAAGTTTACATCTTGGAATATCAGAGGTCTAGGTAGTAAAAGAAAACAAATAATTCTTAGTAATAGAATGAAACAAGAAGCTCTGGATATGATCTTTATCCAGGAAACTAAATGTTCATTTCAAAAAATAAAAGAAATCCATAACAAATGGTTCAATAGATTTGAGTTTCTAGAAGTCAAAGCAGATAATACAACAGGGGGCATACTTACTCTTTGGAACCCCCAAAAGATTGGCATAATAGATGTTGAGGCATCTAGAAATTATTTATCAGTGGTTATACAACTGGTGGGAGATAGGGAGACCTATCTGGTCACGAATGTTTATGGCCCACAAAGAATAGATGATAAACTCAGGTTTCTAGATTCTCTTATGGAGCTTAGAGACAGACATGTAGATGTACCATGGATCTTGTGTGGGGACTTCAACATGATCAAATCACTCTCAGAGAAAAAAGGGGGAACCAGAACTTTAAGCAGAGACTCTTCAACATTTCAAACTTTTATAGACAATATGAAGCTTGTTGATACTGACATGAGTAATGGTCTCTTTACTTGGAACAATAAAAGAGGAGGAGAGTCGCAAGTAGCCTCAAAGTTAGACAGATTCATTATCTCATGGGATCTTATGCATACCAACAAGGAAATGATAGAGAGAATTCTTCTTTGGAGGCTCGAACCATTTGCTTGTTCAACTTGAGGTTCAGGGCATTGGTACCCCCAAGAACAAACCTTTCAAATTTGAGAATATTTGGCTCACCCACCTAGACTTCATCAGCGACATTACAAAATGGTGGACAAAAGATCTGCATATTTAGGGTACAAGAACGTTCCAGCTACACAAAATACTAAAGCACATCAAGCTCAGACTTAAAGATTGGAACAAGAATGAATTTGGCAATATTTTTGCAGTGAAAAAAGTTGTGGAAGATAAAATGAGGGATCTCAATCAAACCCTTATCATAGAAGGCTTTGATAAAGATAGAAATGACCTAGTCACCAAACAACATCAAGACTGGGAGAATTTATGTAAACAAGAGGAAACATTTTGGAGACAAAAGTCCAGAGTTCAATGGCTGAAAGAAGGGGAGCGTTACACTAGATTTTTCCACGGATCTACCATAGCAAACATATCTCATAATAGGATCTCTTTGATCAAGGACGAGGGCGGTCATCTTCATAATTCCCATGAGGATATTGAAGATGTGTTAGTTTAGCACTTTCATGGAATAGCTCAGGAAACCATTCCCGACAGAGAGCATTTTATCAGGGATTTAACAGGACATATTCCTAGACTAGTTACTAGAGAGGATAATTTCAATCTCAATAGGCCAGTGACAAAAGAGGAGGTTAGTGAGGTTTTCAAAGAAATGCAGAGTGGTAAAGCACCAGGGCTTAATGGTTTCAATGTAGATTTCTTTAAGGCTTGCTGGAATATTGTTAAATAGGATATTCTGAATTACAGTAGTGAAAGATTCTAGGTTGAATAGAACTATTTTGAAGGTGCTCATCACTTCCTTCATCTCCCTGATCCCCAAACAGGACAATGCTCAGACTCCATACAGGTTTAGACCCATAGCCTTGTGCAATGTGGTTTATAATATAATATCCAAGGTTGTTGGTAACAGACTCAAACCACTTCTTCCTACTCTAGCTTCTGTGGAGAAATCTGATTATGTGGAGGGCAGACAAATTCTTAATAACATCATTCAAGTGCATGAGGTGGTGCATTCTTTGACAAGCAATAGGAAGGCTGGTATGATTATGCAATTGGACCTAGCCAAAGCTTATGATAAGTTGAATAGGACCTAAATAAGGAGGGTCCTTATTGCTTTTGGGTTTGATCATAATTGGGTAAGATGGGTAATGGCCCTAGTAACGTCTTCCAGCTTTTCAATTCTAGTTAATGGTTCTCCTTCTAGGACTTTTACTCCTTCTAAAGGCCTCAGGCAGGGTGACCCACTCTCTCCCTTTCTCTTCATACTCATGATGGAAGGACTGGGTCAGTCTATCAAGCATGCGACAGAAGTTGGTAATATCAAAGGTCTCCAACTTTCAGAGAATGGTTAGGCTTTGACCCATCAACAATTTTTTGATGATACTATGCTGCAGGGAATCCCCACGGTCAAAGAAGCTTTAGCGTATAAACATCTCCTATATGACTTTGCCATGGCTACAGGTATGGAAGTTAATCTATCCAAATCTAAGATTTTTTTCTTTAATACCAATATTTCTATTCAGAAAAATATCTCCAGGATTCTAGGCTTTCAAAGGGATGTTCTTCCCTCCAAATATTTGGGAGTTCCTCTTAGTGATAAACCTTTGCACAAGGGCATTTGGGAGCTGGTGATTAATAATATGCAAGATAAAATCAAGAAATTGACCTTTAGATCTTTAAACTTGGCTGGTTGGTTGGTGCTCACAAAAGCTGTTCTCCAATCAATCCGCGTCTTCATGCTATCAGCCCTTCCAACTCCAAAAGGAGTTTTGTAACATTTTAGAACCATTCAAAGAGACTTTCTTTGAGGGAAGGGGGAGGAAAGAAAGAAATGGGCCTTGGTAACCTGGGAGAAGATTTGAAAACCTAAAAAATATGGGGGTCTTGGATTGGATGATCTGGAAGCACTAAGTCAAGTGTTAGGGGCGAAATTATGGTGGTGTTGGGTAAAAGACCCAAAGGCGCAGTGGGCTGGCATCTAGAAAGAAAAATATGCTAGCACTTGGCAAGATAATGATCTCATAAGGATGTTTGGCATCATTAAGGGCTCACACATCTGGAATAAGGCCTGGGGGAATAGAGGATTAGTACAAAAAAATAGCTTCTGGGAAATCAAAGATGGTGATCTTGCTTTGTTTTGGGAGGATAAATGGCAACAAGAACCTACACTGTTAAGAGAGGACTTGCTGGACCTCAAGAAAGATACAAATACCCAAAGGTTATTTAAGGTAAAATATTTTTGGGATCAAACCAATAGTGAAGGAAAATGGAGAACCTGAAGAAGTTGGATAATAGGAAAGATAACCCACTGAAAGCCAAAGCAGATGCACTTCTTACAATGCTGGAATAAAGGAAAATATTAGTGGCAGGGGGGCATGATCAACTGAGATGGGGCAACAATAATGCAGGCACATTCAATATTAAGGAGGCAAAATGCATACTCCTTGAGCTGGATTCCAATGAACCAGACAAGGTTTGGTAGAACATATGGAGACATCAAGGATGGATAAAGATTAAACTCTTAATGTGGTTGGTTCATCACAGGAAAATTCTGACTTAGGATAACATTCAGAAGAGGGGTGTTCTGGGCCCTTCTAGATGCCAGCTCTGTGAAGCTCAAGAGGAAACAATGGAGCACCTTCTTAATAAATTCATTTTCACCTCTGGGTTGTGGGATTCTTTTGCCTCTATCTTCCAGCAGACAGATAGGGACAAAGGAAGCATCATCAATACCCTAAACAATTGGAGAAGCAACTTCTTTGATTTTGAACTTCTAGGCTCTACCTGGGCTTTAACACCAAGCTTCATAATATGGACTGTCTGGAAAGAAAGGAACAACAGAATCTTTAAGAATGTTAAATGTTCCTCCCATCGCCTTTTTGAGCAAATCTTAAGACAACTTAAGGAGACGATAAGTACCATAGTCCAAACTTACCCTAAGAATCCATCGTCAGAAGTTGAAACACAGATTCTTCTTTAAGTTGGGTATGTAGGGGCTTATTCCATAGGGCCTGGACAAGAAGGGTTTGAAACTTGATACTAAGCAGGATTATTGGCATCCTCTCCCTCAGGGTTTTTTGAAATACAACATTGATGGGGCTTCCAAAGATAACTCGGGTATTGCTGGCTATGGAGGGGTGTTAAGGGATGAAAACGTTAGTCTCCTTTTCATTTTCCATTGCCATTTGGGAAGAGTCACTAACAATATGGTGGAATTAATGGCTCTTGAACAATGTTTAGAATTTCTGAAGCAGGATAATCTCCAGAATGTTATAGTCGAAGCTGATTCAGAGTTAATCATAAACTCGGTCAAAAGAATCAGTTGTGGCATGGAGCCAAAAAAAGTCTCAAAACAATGGAGGCTTCTCCAGGTCTTTCAAAGGATTTAGCTTCATCTCCGAGGCTTACCTACCATGAGTTTTAACCATGTGCATATGACAGCAAATAAATTGGTGGACATCTTGGCCAATCAAGGAGTGCTGTGTACCATAAGTAGGGTTGTGCTGAGTTGGCTTGAGATGCCTCTGAATAGATTAAAGGTGCAATGTCATGACCAGGCAGATGAGGACATAATGGTGTTCCGAAACAAAGACACAGAGGTGGGGTCTAGGTGATGTGGATTCTTTATGCAGAGTTTTTTCTGAAGTAAGAACATTCTGGGGATGCAGGTCATTGTCGGCCTCCCCAACCCTCAACAGTACGAACACAAAAGTTTTAGTTGGAAGTTGTTGGGCAGGCTCAAGTCTGCGGATGGTCGGCCGAATAGATGGTTTTTCTTCTTGCACTAGTTCATAAGCCCACGGAGATGGGATGATGAGTGGGGCAGGAATTCTGGCTTTCTCGGAAGCCTTTAACCCCCCGTGTTTTTTTTTTTTTTTTTTTTTTTTTTTGTTTTTTTTTTTTTTTTTTTTTTTTTTTTTTTTTCCTGTTGCTGTAATGCCACTCGCGAGGTGGTTTATCATCCATCACACGCCCTTCACGTGGGAAGCGGTTTTGTGGAGTTGGGAGCGATTCCATTCACCTTGCTCCACGTGGCATAGTACGGGGAAGGAATACCGCCCTCATCGCGCGGTAATGTTCGGTATCTTAGGCTCGTGCGATATGATCCTCGGCTGTCGGATCATGCAAGATGGATCTACGGTTAGGAACAAGCGAGCATGTTGGTTAATCGCTGGGCTACTAGGTATAGTGATATTATCCTCCACCTTTGGATCGGCGTGGAGGATCTACGGTCAGGAACAAGCGAGCATGTTGGTGGGTCCAAGATGGCTATCGTGTGGTTAATCGCTGGGCTTCTAGGTATAGCGATATTATCCTCCGTCATTGGATCTGGCGTGGAGGATCTACGGTCAAGGATAATGGTGCTGATTTGGGGAAGAATATATTCCAGATAGGTTTTGTGTCTTGGTGGAATTCAATGGCTTTTGCACGCTCTTCATGCTCGAGGGTTATCCCCCACTCAGAGTCGGATTTCTTTTAGATGGGTCCCTAATGCCTCATTGGGTCTGACTCTTTATTTTACTTGTTTGATTGTTTGAGGGACCGAGGCTCAGTGTTTAAGCCTTTAGCTCGAGGCCTTAGGTTGTATGCAGATGGTTTTTCTTTTGCCCACAATTCCTTGGGGACTGTTGCATTTTATGTAAGTTGTTTTTAGATTTAATGAAACAGAAGGTATGACTCTTGCTTCAACAACAAAAAAAGTACGACAAAGGAGACAGACAAAATGTATCTTATGATTCATTTAACAAAATTCAGCTTGGATCCCAAATGGGTGAGTAGTAGTTGAATGTAGAGCCAATTGACACAGTCAAAGGATTTGGATAAATAAATTTTAAGGATTATACGCTTTAGTCGTCACTAATTTAGGCTATGGAGACCTTCCTAGGCCACATCAATGGCTTCATAAATTTGTCTCCCTTCCAGAATAGCAAACTACTCCTTTGAGATTGAGTTGGAGAGAATGGGTTTGAGTCTTTATGTGATGATTTTTGTATTAACTTTTTAAATGCAGTTACATAGCGAGATAGGGAAAAAGTCATAGAGGGTTGTGGGATTGTCCACTTTAGGGATTAAAGAAATGAAGGTGGAGTTAAAAGAGGCCTGAATATGCTCTGCCATTATAGATTCCTCAATAACTTTGAGGAGGTCTTCACCCATGATGTCAAAAATCCCCCAAAAAATTCAACACACACCTATCTAGACTTGAGCTTTTGTCCCTTTGAAAATTTCCTAGCACCTTCTTGAGTTCATCCATAGTAACAACCTCCTTGAGGTGGTCATTGTCTACCTTTTCAGCAAATATAGGGAAAAAGAGGGCCAGTTGGACCACCTCGGCTACAGAGACCCCATGTAGTTCCATGAAAAGTTGTGAAAGTGGTTCTTCCCAAGCTATGCCAAGTCCTCAAAGTATGAGACATTGTTTCTAGCAGATTCATTCAACTTCTAGATTGTATTGCACATTTTCCTCCCTTAGAGTAATTTTGAAATAATTTAGTGTTCTAATCTCCAACCTCTAGATAAATAGCCATTTTTTTAGTCTCCAATTGGCTTCTATGTCTACCAAAAGGATTTTCCTTCTCCCTTCTAATCATAACATTCTATCTTTATATTCCTCTGATTCAAAATCTTCTACAAATTCCTCCAATATAGCCTTGAGTTCTACTTCCACCTCTTTGAGTTCTTGTGTATCCCTTGCCTGTTTGTTCACATACCACTTTATGGTTGCCTCTTTTACATATTTGAGGTTTAGTGCAAATTAACCTCCAACAAAAACATCTAATAGGGGTTTTTAGGGTTGTCAAGTTGTTCGTACATGCTCCAAAAAATCTTCGTATTTTAGCCAAGTGGAGTTAAGTTTGGAGGAGTTGGGTGGCTTATGTCCCATTGTATTGATCTCCAAAAAAATAAGGTAGTGATACGAGCCCCCACTTTTCCTAATCCATTGTCTGATTAATGAAATTTGTTCCACAAGTTGTTCAATAAGTAAGAAATGATCCAGTCAATTAGGCACTCTATCTTCACTTGTGCTCTTATTTCACCATGTAGGTTTGAGCTTTATAGGATATATGTCAATGAGTTTATGTTCAATAAGCAACCTAGTGAAGAAGGTTGTATTAGGGTTAGCCTATGCTTGGGGGCCCCATCTCTCTATAACACCTAGAGATAAATTTAGGTCCCCACCAATGATGAGGTTGCCTTCAGTAAAGCAAGAGTTTTGGGATATAGAATCCCATAAAGGAAGCTTATACCAGGGAAGCTTGTAGATATTGAGAACTAGAAAATCAGAGTTTAGTTCCATAGATCAAAAGTTTAAACTAAGAACCGATTACATGCCCTAGGCATTAAGGGATTTTATGAAACAAGGGTTCTATCCTATTGTTGGGCCTCCTAAGCTGCCATGGGTGTTAGAACTAGTGAAATTGTACCTGTTAGTAATATTTCCAATAAAATTTATATAATATCCCCTTCACTCATAGTTTCTTGAATGAGGAGAACAACTACACCCTCAAGCTTGACCAACCTTCGAAGGGATAGTTATGTGGGAGGGTTGGCCAAGTCCCAGGAGTTGAGGGATAAAATGATCACAGGATAATCCCCTTGGGGAATATTGCTACTCTAAGTGCCATGTCTATTGAGAGTTGTTTGTCAGATGCCATGTCGACGAGAGCCTTTTTTTAGGATAAGAGAAGTTTTGATCGACAACCCCTTCCCTTGCGTCTAGCAATATCAGGGGGATTGTTCCCAAGGACTTTGAGTGCAAATGAAGGACTAGAAGGTCTTAGACGAATATTATAATGGGGTTCAGCGAACCCCAAGAGGGACGAGGATTCACTGAGAGAAGTGGTGGGAACACAGGGGATTCACTTAATGAACCTTTGACATATCACATGTGTTTGTGGCATATTAAACAATACCCTTATTTTGAATACATATTGGAAAATACCTCTAAAAATCACATTGTTTAACCTCCTACCAATACGAACTCAATACACCTTCCCAATTTTAAAAAGCCATAATTTCACTAGATATTGTAGGTATCCATTTTTTCATTAACATTTTTTATACCCCTTTATATTTTTCCATTAACTTTGAGCTCCATTTTTTATACCTGCAAATATAAAAACTCTTTACGCCCTATTATATTCTCAATATATTATATCATTTTTTCCTCAATATATACCCCCAATATGAATGCATGTGGTATGGTATTGCTCCCATAGTGAAGGCCCTGTGGGTGGGAAGAGGAGGGGTCAGATGATGCAGGTAGAGGGTAGGGGAATTCGTTTATTAACTGAAATTAAAAAGGGGGGGAAGAGAAGGGGTACCTATATGAGGAGTTGATCCTGAGGGAAAATGGGCTATTGTAGGTCCCGAAGAAAAATGCTCAGTCTTGGCTCTGGGTACCTGAAATTTGACCTTGTGAAAATTCCATGAGAAGGAGTCGAGGTTGTGTTCCTTGTTCCTTTCCCTTTGTCCTTTGCTGATAATAGTGTATTCTCCTTGTTGTCTATAGCTAGGAAATTAGGTCCACTCTTTGAGGGAGTAAGAATGTTTTTTGCTCTTTTTTCCATTGAATGGAAGCTAACGTTGGAGAGCATTATCTCTATGCCTATGGCATCATCTATATTTGAAGAGTATTCCTTCATATTCCAAGGTTTGAATATAAGACTCTCCTTTATGTATAACCTTTGTTTCAATCCATAGTCCTTTGCAGATGTCCAGAAGGACTGATACCCTTGAAACCTTTAGTTCTCTAGATTCGAGGAAGGACATGTCAACTTCCAGCATATCAACCAAAGTGTTGCCAATTGCGGTGAAGGCACCATATGTCCAAAATTTCACTGGGAGCACTGGTAAGTGTACACAAATGGAGATTTTATCCATTCTCTCTTTGTTTGGATCAAAGAGTTGGTTCTAGTGCTTAATGAAGAGAGGACTAGAACCTATGAGCCAAATTCTTTAGAGGACCCATGAGGCCTCCTCTTTATCTAGAAAAATCAAAGAAAACTAGCCTCAAACCAAAGAGTGAGCTATTGGTAGTTTTTTAAGAAGATATTTCCATTCCTTGTCAACCGATTCTTTGAGGGTTTTTCACTCAATTGTCTCCCTCTCGCTTAGCCCACTGAAGAATGTTTTGCCATATGCACCACTTGATACATATATTTCTACATCATCCCCAAAACCATGGCCAATTTTCTTTTTAGTTCCTTCAGACAAGGTTTGAACTCTCTTTAGTCCTCCTTCTGGCTGGTGTGTGTGAGTTTTGTGTGTGGGGGATCTAGAGGGCAACACCGTCCCTTGTTTGGCACCCTGAAGATCTTATAGTGGAACTATGCCTTGGTCTTGAGGGTTCATAGAAGAGATAATAAGGCTTAATGGAGCGACCGAAAAAGGAACTTGTGAACATAGGGGGTGGAGAGACCTGTAAAGACTTGTGATCCACTCGCTGAAGATTCTTTTATGGAAGGAAGTGAACCCTAGTCACAATGTAAACCCATCAATGTTCCAATACCCAAAGAATTACAATTTAACTCAAAAACCCTTGCTTTAAGGAGGTTGTTGGAAAAGAGGCCTTTAAGAACCTCAATAAGGCAATAACCACCCACTGAGATTATGAGGGGTTTATGAAGAAGGGGTGCCGAGGAAAATAATTTGAATTTAGTTTGAATGGCTGCACTATTTGTGCCCATTCCATTGAGAAATATCCCAGATTTAAAAAGTCTTTTTCACTTGTATGGAGAAGGGAGAGGTAGATATCTGCGGATATTATTTTTTTTGGTAGCAAACCCAATTTTCCATGAGGGAATGTGAAGAAGGGGCCAAAAATTAACCACTTGAGAACCTGTAGCAGTAGACCTTCATCGGGCCCGATATTTTGGTAAGTGCTTCCTTCATTTCCATCAATGTTGTCTAAAGGGTCCATCGCACCATCCGACCTTTGCGGCAGACAATAAGGGTAAAGTGTTTTTTTTTAACCCTCCCAAGGCAAACACGGTTTGGTAAAGTGTTTTTTTTTTTACCAAACCAAGGCAAACACGGTTTGATAAAGCGTTTTTTTAATATCTTTAAACTATGTGGAAAACAAAATGTTTATATAGTTTTAAAACAAAATATCTATATATAAATAAACGAACCAATTAAATTAGGTTAGAGATATTTTTTTTATTAATAAAATTGTTAATTAATTTAATATTTATATTAAAAAATAAAATAAAATATTTTATTGTTTATAAAATTTTAGATTTTGTATAGGAGAGATGTGTAGGAGTAAATGTTTATAAACATAAAAATTTAACATTTATATGCTGGCTCAAAAAAAAAGGTTAAAAGTAATATAGAGCCCAAGGAAGATTGTTGTGTTGGTAAATTAGTGTAAAGATTTAAATCTTAGTTCAGTTAATAATAAAAAGTTAAAAGCAACAAAAAAAATTCAATTTGTTATATTGTAATTTTGTTTTGCAAGGTAGTTTAGTCCCTCCAACTCAAGTTAGAAATTAAGCTTTATGAAAAATTGCATAAATAATTATAACTTACATTGGTCAATGTTAAATTAATAGTGGTTGATAAACAAATAATCCCATAGTTTTTTTGCGGCAACTAATAAATTGAGATGTGAAGTGAATAAAAAAATTGCTTGCTAAGGTAAATGAACTTGCATAAATTTTGGTGAGTAGTAACCACTAGTAAGTCTACACATTTACAATTTTACTCCTACATAAGTGTAAAACATAAATAATGCTGAGAAGTAACTCTTGGTAAGTATATTTATTTACATCTTATTCCTATCCATTTTTTATGCATAGACTTGTTTAAATTATGGTGGGAAGTAATTCATGGTAAACATGTTATTTACTTGAGTATAAGATATTTTTTAAGGATTTTATTTTTGGATGACTTTACTGCAAAGTTTAAGAATAAAAAATTACGACACAAATATCTAAAAATCATGCATAAATATTGCAACCATATCCATAAATTAAAGAATAAAATATGTAAGGAGGTTATCCACATGGCATTATAGTGTGCAAAGACTACAATAAGACCTTCAAGTAATGGTCCAATCAAATGCTTGAAAATTGTTTTTTAATAATATTGTTTTTCTTAATGTTAAACATTATAATTTGCATTGGTAAATGCTAAATTGTTAGAGACAAATTGATTCCATAACAATATTTAAATTTAATTAATTAGAACATAAAACTTAATACTTAAAATAAACATACAATATAGCAAGATTCTTAACCATGGATATAATCGTCACTTTACAATGGATATTATTAACTTGTAAATAGGTTATGTTACAATACCATGGACCAACACCATGGCTTCTCAATGCCAAATGTTCAAAAACCATAACTCATTTCACTTTAAAAAATTAAAATGTAAAATATATTAGACCTTACATAGTGACAATTATCGATCATATAAATGGATGGAGAGAGAGTGAGAGAGAGAGAGGGGGAGATGAGAGATGAAGGGGGAGAGAGATGGAGTTGGAGGGGGAGAGAGGGGGGAAGAACAAAGACATAGAGAGAGAGAGAGAGAGAGAGAGAGAGAGAGAGAGAGAGAGAGAGGGGGGAGAGAGAGAAGGAAACATAGAGATGTAGGGGGAACAGAGGGGGAGAGAGATGAGGAGAGAGGGTGGGAGATAATGACATAGTTGGAGGGTAGAGAGAGAGAGATGGGGGGAGAGACAAAAGGAGGCATAGTTGGAGGGTAGAGAGAGAGAGATGGGGGGAGAGACAAAAGGAGGCAGGAGAGAAAGGGAGAGAGAGGAAGGAAAATAGATAGGAGATAGGGCTCGCGTACCAGGGATAATGGCCCTCATACATCCATTGATACAAGATACAAAACCAGGGCTTGGTGTCAGTCCATCGATAACCAATCTACCCTCAATAAGATACTATGACCATCTGGTTGTATCATGTCATCTCATCTCCTCTTGGTCGTACCCTATACCTTCCCGATCCTCCAGCTCCTGATTTGCAGCTCCTACCTCTATCAATGCTCCATGTCCACCTGGTCACTAAATCTCGCCTATCAATCTAATCACTAGTTGATCGTTCATCCATGAAGCATCAACACATCAAGACTCCTGTCGAGTTGTTCACAGCTTTGTTTGTGAACAACTCTCATTCTGCTCACTGTTTCTCTCCTCAGCTACTCAAGGAATTTAGCCCACTATGGTCTTCCTGTGTTACTCCAATGAAGACCAACATAGGGCACAAAGGGCTTCCACCTATCACTACAAGATGTCAATCTCCCATAATTAACATGGCCTAGGAGGACTTCCCATCATTTTCTATAGAAGTCCTTCTTCACACACAAGTCTAGGGTTTCTCAACTACTCCTCTGTTTCGTCAACCCTTGAGCTCAACAACTACCACTCTAGCAACTACTTTTGTCCATCAAAGTGTTGCACACCAGGCTCCAACTTGGGCACTATCATGTTGTCCTCTAGCAGACCATAAATTCCCAATCACTATGCACACTTGGTCCACTCTCACATTGCCCTCCAACAGACCATGAGTGACCAATCCTCATCGTAGCATCTGCTCCTAGTTAGGACATCCAATCATCTAGGAGACCCTTACACATGGCTACCAACACACTTCACAAATTATCCTCTTCTAGGACACCCATCCACCTAGCAAGTCTCATGAACCTAAGAGAATGACCCAACTGTCCTGCAACCATCTCCTGCTCCTCTTGACATACATGCAACTACTGATTTGACTGCTCATAAGATGTCCTCAAAACTGTCCAACTGGCTTATCCAAAACTCTCCAACCTAGGACCATCCAACTCATTTCAAATACATCAATACATCACATATTGGGCATCACCAAGGGCTGGTGTACTTGTTGTAAACCCAGTGCACCTGGTTAGGGCTGTTAGCAAGCTATTATAACCCCTTTCCTTGACTTTTAGGCCTCCTCCAAGGCTATGACCTCCCTTCAAACACCTTATGCTCACAAATGTTGTTGATATGGACTTATACTAGCCTTCAAATAAGCCTCCCACTACACCTATACAAGGGATTATCTCTGCGGTCAACTTGTGCAATCAATCCTAGCCTTATGACCCACCTATACAAGGTATTTTATGGTTGTGGCCTATTTGAAACTCACATTCAGAGTTGTAGGCTTTCTGTAGGAGAGTAAACCCATGCAAGGCTACCCCAAAACACCATCAAACTGCCCTCAAATGATGTGGCCTTCTCTCTGCTCAAACTCGAACTTGTGAGAGACAAAAAAACCCAAAAGCACAGTCCCAAATAAAACTCATCCTCCTCCTCTTGAGCTTGGCTACCTCAGCTGTATTTTCTATGATATGTATACACTCTTGAATGACTAAAAATGACCTCTCCACTCACTTCTATTTATACAAAACTCGTGTAGTGTTAACACACAACTTGTGGCACTCTAACTCATTAAGTTGACCTCCATTAGGTGCCACATTAACCCATAGTTACATTATCATATCTCAAGTTCTAGACCTAATATTTGAGTGATTTTTTATGCTCTTGGTTACTCTCAGGATCCTCTATCACCTAAAATCATCACATGTCCAAAACTCATCACGGATTCACACCCACCAGCTTGGGTGAAAAGCCCACAAGCTTAGATTTCATGCCCACAAGTGTTTTTGTGGCGCTCCAACCTCCAAACCCTTGATCCTCAATGCATGGAGTACCTCCTAAGCTACAAAAAATCAACACTCCCTCTTAGCGAGGGAGGTACTTCAAAGACTAGGAAGTAACCATCATCATCCGATGAAACTAGCCCATTTGGTGTCCATCACTACAACATACCCTGTAGAATGAATCCGACAATCTCGGTAGTGCCTCTGCCTCCTCACATCTAAACCTGAAGATCCCAACCTCCATAGGGCTGCTCCCTTTGAGGCTAGACTCCCTCTGAGCCTACACGATCTCCACTGGCCCAGTCCTGCAAGCATTCATCCTCGTGGATCAAATACCACTCATGAAAAGCCCTCCATTCTTGGATATGCAACATCACGATCCGATGGAGACTCTAGTCTACAAACTTGTAGTCCATCACATGAAGTCACCTTGATCAACCTAATCTCGTCCGTGACAAAGAAACCCTCGAGTTTTCCCAACCATCCACGACAAATCAACGGAATTCCACGATCAACAATCTGCCCTACAACAAACTATTGTTCACGAGGCTCACGACAAATCCACCATAACTCCCAACCAATATTGTTGCCACTAAACCCTCTAATTCATTATTTAGAAACCCACAACTCCATCTAAGTTGCTTCGTTGTGCACACTCTAATTCATTGTTCCTCAAAGTAGCTCAGATACGCTTTGATACCATGTTGAATTTCCACGACCTTGGGTCTAGGATAGAGTCTTAAAATTTCTAACGCTACCAAACCAAGAATCACAATGATACTATTTTTCATAACGAAATATAAACAACAGTAAATCTACTAGTGCACAAAATATGGACAATTTTTTACAATTTTCAACCCAACTTCGTTATATTAATTAATATATAATACAACAGTCTAGGGCTTGCATACTAGGGATAATGGCCCTCATACATCCACTGATACAAGATACAAAACTAGGGCTTGATTTTGGTCCATTGATATCCAATCTACCCTCAACAATATACTTTGGCTATCTGGCTATCGTAGGGCAGAGACTTCAGCCCACTATGTTCTTCCTGCGCTACTCCAATGAAGACCAACATAGGAACAGAGGGTTGCCACCTATCACGACAAGGTGTCCATCTCCCATAGTGAACATGGGCTAAGAAGACTACCCATCATTTGTTGTAGAATCCCTTCTCCACACATAAGTCTAGGGCTGCTCAACTGCTCCTCTGGTTCGTCAACCCTTGAGCTCAATAACTGCCACTCTAGAAGCTACCCTTTTCCATCAAAGTGTTGCACATCACGCTCCAACTTGGGCACTATCACGTTTTCCTCCAGTAAACTATAAATGCCCAATCACTATCCACACCTAGTCCACTCTCATGTTACCCTCCAACAAACCATGAGTGACCAAGCCTCATTGTGGCATCTTCTCCTAGTCAGGGCATCCAATCATCTAAGAGACACTTACACATGGATGCCAACAGAATTCACAAATTGTCCTCTTCTAGGACACCCATCCACCTAGCAAGTCTCATCAACCCATGACCCAACTATCCTGCAACCATCTACTACTCCTCTTGACATACATACAAATGTTGATTTGACTACTCATAGGATGTCCTTAAAACTATCCAATTGACTTATCAAAAACTATCCAACCTAGGACCATCCAACTCAACTCAAATACATCAATACATCACATATTGAGCATCATCAAGGGTTGGTGTACTTCTTGTAAACCTAGTGAACCTAGTTACGACTATTGGCAAGCTGCTACAACCCCTTTCCTTCAATTACAAGCGTCCTTCAAGCATGTGGCCTCCCTCGAAACACCTTATGCTCACAACTGTTGTTGATCTTGACTTATATCAGCCTTCAAACAAGCATCCCACCACACCTGTACAAGGGATTATCTCTGTGGCTAACCTGTGCAATAAATCCCAGCCTTACAACCCACCTGTACAAGGTATTTTAGGGTTGTGAACTATCTAAAACTCACAGCCAAAGTTGTGACCTTCCTCTAGGAGAGAAAATCCATGCAAAATTGCAGCAAAGCACCATCAAACTACCCTCAAATGATGTAGCCTTCTCTCTGCTTAAACTCGGACCTGTGAGAGATAAAACACCCCAAAAACACAGTCCTAAATAAGACTCACCCTCCTTCTCTTGATCTCGATTGCTTCAGATGTATTTTCTATGAGATGAATGTACTCTTAGATGAGTGAAAATGACCTCTCCACTCACTTTTGTTTGTATAAAACTCATGTGGCACCAACACACAACTTATGGCACTGTAACTCATCAAGTCGGCCTCCATTAGGTGCCACATCAACCCACAGTTACATTTAAAGAAAATTCATATCTCAAGGTCTAGACCTTAGATTTGAGTGATTTTCAATGCTCTTGATTACTATAGGGATCCTCTATCACCTAAAATCATCAGATATCCAAAAATCATCACGGATTCACACCCACCAGCTTGGGTGCAAAGCCCACAAGCTTGGGTTTCATCTCCAAAGTGTTTTTGTGGCGCTCCAACCTCCAAACTCTCAATCCTCAAGGCTTGGAGTAACCTCCCAAGCTACAAAAATCAACAATAGAGGGATATAGGTGGAGAGAGAGAGTGTGGGAGAGAGGAGAGGAGGGAAGAGAGAGAGAAGGAGAGGAGAGAGAGAGGGAGAGAAAGAAAAGAGAAAAAGAGTGAGAGGGAGACACAAAGACGAAGGGGGGAGAGAAGGAGAGAGAGAAAATGAGATAGGGAGGGAGATAGTGCTAGAGAGAGAGAGAGAGAGAGAGAGAGAGAAGGGGGGAGATATAGAGGGAGGTGAAGGAGTAAGGGATAGTGAGGAAGGAAAAGAGAGATGTCTTGAGAGAGAGAAGGAGAGGGGGAGGGAAGAAGAGAGGAATAAATAGAGAAAGGTGGAGAGCGAGAGGGTGACAAGGGAGAGATGGAGAGAGAGTGAGGGAGAGAGGAGAGTGGGAAGGAATAGAGAGAGAGAAGGAGAGAGAGGGAGAGAACGAGAAGAGAGAGAGGGAGAGGAAGAGAAAGGAAGAGAGAGAGATAGATATGGAGTGAGAGTGAGAGAAATGTAGATATGGAGACAAGGTGTGTATGTTTGGGAGATGAGATAGAGAAACACAAAAGAAGAGATGAAGGGAGATAGAGATATAGATGGAGGGGGGAAAGAGGGAATAAGAGAGAGACAAAGAGAGGGGGGTAGGGAGAAATAGATATATATGGGGGGAGAGAGAGAGAGTTTGTGTGTTTGGGGGTTGATATAGAGAGACAAAGAATGGGAAACAAAGGGGATATAAATATAGATGGCAATGGTAGAGAGAGAGGAGAGGGAGATAGACACAAAGATGAAAGGAGAGAGAGAGGGAAGAAGAAAGAGACACATAAAGACAAATACAAATATCATATAATATTATATATAATATTGTACATTATTAACCATAGAGAAAGAGGAAGGA
>APFE030203587.1:125314-197613 GCA_000404065.3 Pinus taeda
TATATTACTTCTAAAAAATAATACAAATTATATTTTTATTACTCATTAAATGATATATATGTATTATAACTTTTCTTTAAATTACAGTTTGATTTAGATATTAATAATCTTCTAACAACCATCGGTCTCATTCCCCGTGATGCAAAGTATACCTATATATTTGAAAAAAGAAAACAGTTATTCCAAAGAGCATATAAGATCCTTAGAGTTTACATTTAAGAAAGCAACAAATTCTCAAGGAAAATTCACTTTTAAATATATAAAAGAGAAAGAAACCATCGGTCTCATTCTTCGTGATGCAAATATTTTTTATTTGAAAACGGAAAAACTATTTGGAAATAAATAATATTAGAATTTTATATCTTTTATTATCAGTTTTTGTGATAATGATAAATTAATAAAGTTTTTTTGATAGAAATTATATAAGATAATTTTTTTGGGTTAAACTGTTCGAATCAACAAATGTGATTCATGATCTGATCCTCATCATAAACCACACTTAATTCGGAAGCGCCAGCCAAAAAAATCTCTTATAACATTTCCATTTAAAAAAGCAACCAATTCTCACGAAAAAAATCACTCATAAATATTTAAAACCTAAAAGAAAAGGAAAGAAACGACAAAAGGAAATCATTAAACACGTATCTTTAAAAAATCATCCTCGCATTCTTAAGACGATTAAATAACATATCACTAGAGTGCATTCGAGTGGAATCCAAACCATAAACGAGCTCAAACTATTAATTCGTAATATTTCATATCCTTTTAACATGAATACACATGCGTCCAAGAATTCAACGCCATCCCGCGTTATCCGAGAATTCAGAGTCATCCACATTATCGTGTGGTATTCCATTGCCCCTAGATGTTGGAACTACTACACCTACATACAGACTCTCACTTAGAGCATGCAACTACATGCAACTGCATGTAGACTCTTAGTTAAAGCATGCAACTACATGCAACTACTACACATTTACATGCGGACTCTTAGTTAGAGCATGGGATTGCATGCAAGATTCCTTTTGCATGATTTACTCCTTGATTTGCTCCTTCTTTAACTCCGCAACTGACTAGTTATCTCCGGAGCTTGTTGTAGGTGTTGAGTCTTCTCATTGATCACCACTATAGTTCATTACCTTGGGATCTTCACCCAGTAATGCTATATCATGAGCATTGTAACATATTTTCTAATGAATCATTCTTTTCTTCTTTCGATTTTCTTTTAATTTTTTTGCTTTGCAAAGCTGTGTGTTCAACCTTTACTAGCTAGATTCATCTGTGCAGGTTTTCTAACACATTTACAGGCACCATGGATGGGCATCGCAATACGGATGAAATTTCTGCCCCATCCGCCTTGATCGTCGTCGCCACCGCCACCACAAAGATCGTCGCAATGTTGGGTATACGATACAAGATATACAAAATACGACATTTAATGGGACGCTCATTCGAATTTGAATCTTGGGTTTCAACTTGAAAACCCGCCCAAGCGAAATCTCTATAACACTAACTGCTCAGACTGATGTTTGAGGGGAAGATATGCCATTCTTCAATTCCTTCGACGATTCCTGGAGGGTGCAGCGAAAGGCTGACAGTTCCGCTCTCTGCAAAATTTTGGTATGAAAGTCGTGTCCCCTTGTTTATGATTCTACACCATGCTAGCGAGAGCGGAAGTGTGTTGGCTTTGAAGAACATTCTGCAACGACTTGCATTCGATACTATTTGTGTTCGAAGTATTTGCCCACAACGTGGCTGCTATGCTCTCGACTTCTTGCTCTACTCCAGAGGATTACAAATGAAAGTTTGGTGGTTACCACACGCAGATCCTTGTGGAAGTTTAGTGGCTACCACACACAGATGTTTGGCAACGAGAAATCAGAGAGGAAACCATGAAATCATTTGTGAGCCGAGAAGGTGGTTAGTATGTAAGGACCCCAGATGTTGATCTTCTGTTAGGACAAGATGAAGTATTATTGATCGTGTGGAAGCACGAGACTCTGTGTGAAGTTGCATGGAGTCGCCTGGACAACGAAAACTTAAGTAAATATGAGTCAGTTAATGCGTTGATTTTTCTCACAATTGAATAAGGTTCACAAAACCTTGAAAAAACCATTATTTAAGACTGTATTGGATTTCTGGAATATAGTCACCAGGACATGGAGCGTGGTCAAATAGTGGATTGACTAGACCATCACACACCACTAATCGTCCCATGGCGGGTATTAGCCACACACCAGTAGGATTTACTTTGAAGCCCAACCCGAGCGGATCCGAAGAGCGTGCATCGTGACAGAGCGCCAACGAACTAGCAGGGGATCCATCCAATTGGCTTACCTAGCCTTTTGGAGATGTTTAGAGTTATAATAATCTAGTTGTTTTTAGTTGGAATTTATTGAAATCACAAGTTAGTGAGAATTTATTGAAATCATAAGTTTAATAGGTAATCTTTACATAATCCAAGTGACCTAGAAGGTCATTGTGTTGAATCTAAATATATACTCAAAAATCAGTTTAAATAACATAAATCAAAATTTCACCTCAAATTTTTCTGTCAAATTCTGACACTAAAAATTAAAAAAATTACACTAAAAATAATTTCCACGTGTTATTGTTGAATGGTTAATTAGTTCTCACATCTTAACAAATAAATAGAAAAATAAAAAAATGGGTCAAGAACACTTAAAATCTCGACATTTGAGTCTTTTTATCTGTTAAACAACATGCCATTGTTTTCACGCATATGTAATGCCCTTGCTTGAATCTACAAGTAAGCTACGATACTTACCATTTTTCTATCCCGTTTTTTCAATGCAGAGATGCCTGTGTGAAGGAAGGATGGATTCGATAAAGTGATCTCCACATTCCAATGATCCTCATCAATGATTGCTCTCCATTCGGCATGGTCACGGAAGTGCTATGGTACGCATGAATTCTCTTTATTAGGCTGAAAGTGTTTTTAGTGTGAGGTTTTATGAGGTAACATAGATTCTTACGCCGACAAGATCTTCCATGTGGCAACCGAAACCTGACCTTGCACCATGTCTCCGGTTCGAATCGCACAGAGCTCTGCATCTCTCGGAAGCATCACAAAAATATTTGCACCAGAGTCTAGATAAAATGCACATATCAGTTGCGGCTATGAACGATTAGGTTGGATTGTTCTGGATCGAAACGAGAGGGACCTCTACATCTCGTTCAGATCGCGCGTCGATTATGTGTGAGGAAGCAGGTTTATAATGCGATTTTTTTGGAGATTTTGGTGACGGAATTCGGCGGAAGAAATTGAGGTTAAATCTTGATTTGTTGCAGTTAAAATGGTTTTTTAACTGCATATTTGGATTCAGCACCCTGGAAAATCCCTGGGACACTTTGGTTGTGCAGAAACTAGCTATCAAACTTGCCATTCCAATAAATTACTGTGAATTTTGACCAAAAAAACCCACCAGACAAGTTTTTAAAAAATCGCATTATAAACCACTGCAAATAAAAAATAAAAGTTACTAGTGACAACGCCTTATTCTTTACACGTAGGGTTTCGTTTCGTTTCTCTTCCACTACTGTGCACTTCCCTTGTGGAGGGTTTCTTCTTGTATTGTATCGTAGGGTTGGTTGCGCAGTAAGTTATTAGAAGAACGAAGAAGAAGAATGAGCATACAAAAATAATAATCGCAGTTTTGCCCTCAGAGTTTTACGACACAAAAGGAAGATGAAGATTACTGCAGCGAAGCCGGGGAGAGAAGTTGAAAGTTGGAATCCCATTGGCTACCACGTCTGCAGGTCAACAGTAAGCGCAAAGAAAGGTCACTTCACCCAAGGTTAACTTTGTAGAGTATGTGGATCTATAAATCTGTCTGTACTGTATAATATAAAATTTAGCAGAAGGGAGAAGAGCTCAAACTTTGAGGCTAATAATTGTAATACTCGCAGGAGTTTGAATTTTGTTTTATTTCATGATCAGTAATCAGTATTAAGCTGAAGGCGTTTTTCTACAATTACTCGCAGGAGTTTGAATTTTGTAATTTTGTTTTATTTCATCATCAGTAATCAGTATTAAGCTAAAGGCAAGTAATCAGTATTAAGTTAAAAGGCAATTTTTTCTATTGTGAGGTTCTATGAGCTAATATTGTAGAGATTCGTATACCAACAAAATTTCCCACCTGAGATTTTGAAAAATTAACCACAATCACACTCCCCTTCCTTTGCACAATAATATGTAAATACTAATAAATATTAGTATGCATATAACATAGTTTTGCCCTCATTTTTACAAGGTCATTTTTTAAGTGACATGTAAAGAAATTTCATACAGCATCATTCTAAAAGCATGGCTGAAGATGGGACTTCATGACCTATATGGCATATGTAAAGTGATAACAGATTTTCAACATTAAACAGGATAGTTTGGTACGAAAAGTAAAAAGTTGGCTGAAGATGGGACTTCATGACATATATGGCATATGTAAAGTGATAACAGATTTTCAACATTAAACAGGATAGTTTGGTACGAAAAGTAAAAAGTTGTGATTAGAAGATAAATGGATACGATGAAGTTTTTGTGATCCACGAGAATGTTTTGGTAATTTATCAAAATATTACATGAAATAATATCTTAGCTGAATTATAAGGAAAATTAAATGATGATTTTATTTATAAGTAAATGGGTATATTTATTTTTATATAGTCATGGTTTTTAAGAACATACAAAGCTCAAAAACTTTGAGTTTGGAGTCCAAATAGTATGGTGGTTTATGTACATGAGTTTTAAGATTTTGAGTTGAGGTCATCTTAAAATTAAATCAAGTCAATGTCATTTTTGGAAACATAAATTGTTAAGAATGTAGATGAATGGAATAAAAACTCAGGCAGAAAAGTTGGGATTTGGAAACAAAGATTAAAGTCATTGAAAGTCATTTTTTTTTTAATCAAAGTCAAGTTTGAAGGAGTCAAATAAGAAGTTATTGGTATGTAATAAGGTGCGTGATTAGTCGTACTCGAGACCCCATAAATTATAACAATTCATTATAATTTGATGGTAAGAGAAGTAGAATTCAAACATTTATAGAGTCAAGAGGAAAGCCACCACAATGGTGCAACAATTAATTTTGACAAATCAATGTGGTGCAACAATTAATTTTGACAAATCAAAGTTATAAGTGTTTTATTGGACCTTGATCAACTTGAACAAGAAACCTATTGATGAAGAATATTACAAGTGAAAGATGTGAAGATTCCATGATATATAGAAGGAGAGAAAAGTGCAAGCAGAGAGAGAAGAAGACTTTGTGACCAGAAGAAGCCTCCAAACTAGTGAATATTGAATAAAGGATTAGAAAGTAGGTAAATCTTAGAATGAAGGTGTAGGCATAATAAGGACTAATAGAAATACAAATAGGATAGGTTCAAAGAAAAACCTAGGTAAAGTATTATATTAGTAAGGTGGAACAAAATTGCTATTGAGGAGAGACACACTGTAGCCTACAAGAAAGGTGAGCACAATAGAGCTTAGAGTAAAATAGCAATGAAGTGAAAGTATTAATAAAGGTCACTTGTCATAGAATATTTAAGTGTAACATATCAGTTTTTTTTTCACACACGATATATGTTGTAAAGTGATGAGGATACATCTTAGTTTTGGTTTTATGGTTTTATTAATAATTATTATATTTATAAATTAAGTTGATATAGTTTGTTGTTTATCATTATAATTTAAATATTTATCAATCTTTAAAAATATCAAAATGTTTTTATATAATTATATTAAATTAAGAAAATAAAAAATATATAATCATATATATTTAAAATTATGTTAAGAGAGATTTTAATAAAAGCTTATCTAATAAAATAATTTTCAAATATATAAATTAGAGACAAACTGAATGTTAAATTATTGAATTCCTCTTTTTGAGAGGACCAAAATCGACCTAAAGATCACCAAATCTGGATAAGGGAAAGTGTATTTTTGAATTATAAGCCCACATGCTCGTATTTGATCAGGCTGGCCCTAAAGAAAATTGAACACCCTTGGAAGGTTATAAATGAAAGTGACCTCAATCTCATTTGGACAACATCACAGATCATTATTCTATTCGCTTTATTTTTTTGGCTCACATAAGTCTGAGGCAGATCTGAGGAGGAATGGGTTTGCACGAAGGTGATTTTTTTTTGTCTTTAATCCATTTAAGTTTTCAAATCTCATTCTAGGGTTCGGATGCGATGCTTAAGCTTCTCATTTCCTCCCTAAGGCCTCATAGATAGAGCCTCACATCCTCTTATATATATATATATATATTATATATTCCTGGTTCAAGCCTGATGGATCCCATTGTGCTCAACTATTCCAATGGTCGTGAGCTAACTACATCACCTCAATACCTTATCATTAGCTCTCCTTATACCTCCTGGATGACCCCTCGAGACATATCATCCCATTTCTCTCCATCCTAGTGAACCCAAGGTGTGTTCTTTTGTTAACAGTTGGGGCCTCATTACTGGGCTTGCCTGTTTAGTGGGTTTGCATGACCTCCTTCCCACTGGTCTATTGCTTCGACTTACCTACCACTGTGACCTGCACCACGTCACCCCGATCCCTTGGTCTCGATGTCCTTTCTTGCTGCACCTCTTAAAACTTTCAGGATTTCTTCATTTGGAAGACCTGTCAGGTGAGGCTATCCTTCCACATTTCATTGCAATTACCCTGCCGGGTCCCTTCATTCACGAAAAAATTTAACAACCATAAATCTAGTGGGGAGATCTATGGATGAGGTTGGATTACATTGTGTCAACATAAATGAAGGTTAATGGGTAGGTACCTTGACACAATCAGGGTTCTAACCTCGAGTTCTAGGGCCTCCATCATGCAGTCCACAATGGTTTTGCTCATCTAGTGGTTGACATTATTTGTTCAACCCCCTTTACCTCCCCATTGATGTCATCAGGGAAGGTGTCACAACACCACCTCCGCCATCCGATCACTGGATGGGATCTCAGCCGTCCATTTGAGGTGGGGTCGTAAACCTATAAACCTTGTTCAGGCCTCTCCGGTCTTGGGCCTCCATGTCATCTTGATGATTTTATCCTGGTGCCCTCTCAATTTCGTTTTTGTGAACCTTTGGGATGGATCCTCCACGCCACGTGGATATTGGGGTCATACTGCTACAAAATGCCACTTTCTATTGTCCCACATGGTTGTAGCGCCAAATCATCCTGGTTCTTTAGTTAAGCTCTACTCTTTAATGTGTTGGGCGAGACCTTCTGGGACAAGTCATCATGATCCCTTCACCCTGACGCTTCCCTTGGGTGCTCCTCTTACACCTCTAGGACAAGGCCTCTGGGACACATGGAGATTGTTTTGCGGTCCCCACTCCTAGCCAATGGAAGGTCCATCCTCTTATGAGCTGGAGGTCTAGATGGCCCGGTGCCTTGTCATCCCAGTGCCCTTTCCTCATGCATCCTTATAAATGACCAAGAATTAGCATGTTGGGCCAACTTGTTAAGTGGCCCACTTCTCAACCAATGGTCTAACCGCTAGGTTGGTGTGGCTACCAATGCATCTCGACTGGTGTTATCCCTTATGACCCCCTAGGTGATACAAGTTAAACTCCCGGGATAAGCTCGGGGCCACATGAACTTCCTTTGTATAATCGAGAAGAGGGAAAATATGGGCACCACAATGAGAAGATCCCACGACTAAGGTTCCTCTTGGTTAAAAGATAAGGTTACCAACTTCATTATAAGACTAAGTCTCAACTCTCCATTGTAGTAGCACTGCTCTAAGTAGAACCTCCTCATTCAACCATGACTGCTTTTCGGCTTAACTATGGTGGTTCTATGAACATATGGTCTTAAGACTGTGTTCTACCATGACCACCACAACCTGCTAAGAATCCAATGGTGCTATCCTCTTGAGGTTGCAATAGATCCAATCCAAGGAGTTCCTGGCCCTTGGGTATTCCCCGTTTTGGGATAGGGAAGATGTGAAGAGATATTGTTGAAATTAACTTGGAAACCGTCAACTGATTGAAACATTGATGTGCCAACTCCCATATGTATATTTATTAATATATTGTGCATAGAACCTGGGTAAATTCATGATTGAGTCGCTTCATACGCATTGAGTTTCTGTCGAACTCCCTTCGAGATATCTGCATGGTACGCTCAGTTTTTTGATCTAAGATATTCATTCTATGTGACTGCATGGATGCATTGATGATGTTTGGGAACATTATTGACGATCACATTTGGATGTTGCCTTAGTATGAGATTTTCCATGATATTTTGGATGAGAAGTATGTAGCTTTAAGCATGACTGAGGTTGAGTACGATGTCACTAACATGACTAGATGTGAAGTAGGATGAAGAATCTCCTTGACGATCCATGTGAATAGGTTAGGGATATGACAGGGATACATTGTGATAATAATGAGTGGGATTTGGGGAGAGAATCCCATATATAGCTATGACTGCGATACCTTCATATATTGAGACAAATATTGTCGTACGATATAATCTTAGACTCATGGTTGGCACCTCCTTGAGAGGAGGATGAATATGGTATCATTTTGTGATATATATATTATATATATATATATAATATATAATATATATATATATATATATATGTTCTAATATGATATTTGATTTGATGTCCTGTATGAACAAGAGATAACTGCTATTGAGAAATGACGATTACCATATATGAGTATGATGATATATTGTTGATCTACAGAGAGAATTGTTGATCAAGGACATTGAGCCAACACTTCCACCCCTATTTGAGCTCCTAGGGTGTGGAATTGAGATGGAGGGCTCCTAGGGTTGAGGCATCTATAGAAAATAGGGTATCACCCCTATCTGTTGCCCATGGTTTTGGAGAAGTTTCTCCCTTATCTTAGCTCCTAATATTTTCCTTGAATACTGACACAACCAAAAACATATACATAATTTAACCAGAAGATATAACCATGTGTATAATAAATCCATATTAACAAAAAATATATAACAACACCATGAAATAAATTCCATGGAGATCTTTGAAAATGTACATAACATATTTCAAGTACTTATCTCATGAATTTGTTGGTTGGCTATAGACTTCAGGCATTCCTCCCAACCATATATCATACTGCTCCAATTCTCACACTAGTCGGTCAACCCAAATCCAGGGGCATGACTCCACTTAGCATTGGCTTCCTGAGTGAGGTACATGCTTTGTACTAAAATTGGCAACCTCCAAGTCATAGGATCACATCCCCCATTGACCTATGTCCTGACTAGTTATGGATTTCTAGATTCACGAGGCTCTAGGAGTTTCCACTACCCTCGTAGGTCTCTAGGTGCCCTCTAGGCCCTCACGCAACCAAGACACCAAGTAGGACAACCTCCAACTAGTAGGTTGCCATCCCCCATCAACCCCTATCTCAGCTATCTTCTGATGTGAAGAATCCTATGGCTCTAGGAGTTCCCATTGTCCTCGCTATTCTCCATGTACCCTCAAGCTCTCACTCAGGTACACATGTACCTTCACTTGTTGATTATCCACTAAATAGGGAAAAACACCTTTCTACATAAATTTTTACCCTTTACCTCTCTTCTATATTATAATACTATAATGTACTTTCTCATTAGGATACCTTTTCTTGGCGTGGAGTCTTATACCCCCATATTGATTTCATCCTTCAGTTCACAACAAATAATGTGTCTTGTTGAATGCTAGGTCAATTGGGTTCACCAGCTTGATAACCACACACGATTTTTGGCCTTAAAATCCTAAGTATGCTACCCCACTGGCCTAAAACATCATACATATAGAGGTATGCAATCCTCATTGGAAATTCATCTCATCAACCTATTAAGCATTTTGACTCCCCAACCTAAGTGTCACATGTATGTACATAATATCATTTAGGGGATTTAGGTTGGGGGTGTTACAGGAAAAGATATTGGGATGCTTTCACAAGCCTCTAAGAGAATTCTACTTGCAATCCCTTAGAATACTGGGTGTTAAGAAAAAATAAATTATTAATAGGTTCTATTCCTAATACTAAGATCCTTGGTATTTTGAAACTACAGAGAAAACTTTAGAGGAATGTAAAGAGAAAACTTGTAGGAAAGTAGTTGTCACATTGGAAAGAAAGTAAATATCACACTTGAAAGAAATAAATCACATTTGTAAGGAAAATATATTGGGATGCTTTCACAAGCCTCTAAGAGAATTCTACTTGCAATCCCTTAGAATACAAGGTGTTAAGAAAAAAGAAATTATTAAGAGGTTCCATTCCTAATACTAAGATCCTTGGTATTTTGAAACTACAGAGAAAACTTTGGAGGAATGTAAAGAGAAAACTTGTAGGAAATTAATTGTCACATTGTAAAGAAAGTAAATATCACACTTGTAAGAAACAAATCACATAGGCATCTAAGGTGACTTTTTCTAATGTTAAAATGATCTTGGTTATTGTAACAAAAATTTAGTTACACATGCAATATATTGTAGTAAATCACCAACCATCAAACCACACTTTTCTCATAAAGGAAATAAGACTATAAATAAAAATTTGTAAGAAGAATAATCAAACTACACCAAATTGAAAACAAATAAATTGTAATTCTAAAAAACATATTATTCTAGTGTTTAGTGAAGAGTTACAACAAAAGGCGCTGCAACAATGACCTATGTCACAAATTGTTGGGTAAGTTTCACAACAAAAGATAGCATGTAATTAATGATAATGTTAATGAATGATTTGTAACAACAAACCTATGATATAGACTGGTACTAATATCAAATATCAAAGTTGCAACAACAAACCTATGATCCAGAGTTGTAGTGATATGAATGTTAGAGCTACAAGAATTGAAATTCAATGTTGCATCAATATGAAATATCAATCATAGCAATTGAAATTTAGATCTGTAGTAAAGAAAATATTATAGTTACAACTAAGTACTAATTATAAGAATTGGTTAAAATAAAAGAAATATATGAAAGATACTATGGCTACTATATAAAGTACAGATAATACTTGACTGGTGTTGACTACCTCTTTATACGAGGAACTTCTTTACAAAAGTAGTTAGGTGATAGATACTCAACACACCATTAATTAAACTAGAACGGAAATGAACTTTATATTGGAAGAATACGGAAAGAGAATAATAGACTTAGTTTTGATTCTAACCTCACTAATTCAAATTCTGACTCTAAATAGATACCCAATACAAGGAAAGGATAGGTTTTTATACACAATGTTATCTACCTAAATTAATGAAAAAAATTGATGAACAACCATGAGAATCAATTTCTTCCATCTTGTTACGTTGAATTTCCAAAAGAGAAAAAATAAAGCACATGCTAAGTTAATCAACTATATGAAAAATGGTAGTTTATTCATTCATTCTATTCTAACCACCTATTAACCCTTGTCATTTTCTTGCATGAGGAGATTAGTTATTTTACTTCATAATGGATCCATAGATGAAAACTATTTGGTTAGTTGTTGCACTATTATAAGTGGTGTGGAGTTATAAAACCTTTCCTTAGAGTTGTAGCAATGATCTTGAGTGAGTTGCAACAACAACCATGTAGTGTGATTCACAATGAAGAGGAGACTACCAATAAGCAAGAGTTACATCAATGAAGAGGTGAGGGTCACAATAATGGGGAGTTGCAGCAATGACCACAACAACCTAGAGGTGTAGCACAAGTGGCAAAAACTCATAGTTGGAGTAGCTACACTCAAGCAATGAGTTGCAAAAACTCACACTTGGAAGTTGTAGCACGTGTCCTAACGAATATTTGTATAAATATTTGGGGGAGTTGCAACATGTACACCTACGAGGTACGTATTCAACCTTGTTCCTATATAACACTTTTAGAACAAAAGTGTAGTAATAATATAAAAATTAAAAAGAAAAAGTATTGAAATGGCATACTAAGACGATAATTATACCTTAACCAAAAATATTTTTTTGTGGATAAGAAGGGTATTGGGATGAGACAAAAACAAGAAAATGGTATGTGAAAAGGTATTCAATGAGGGCTAAAAGGATGCGAATTTGAGCACCCATTACACACCATAAGTATAGGCCAAGAAACAACTCTCATACAAACACATATTAGAGTTTTGATAGATCAACCCCAATGAACTAGAAAAATTTCAAAATAAGGCTCTAAGGCTTGAGCTCCTAGCCCCATTCGAAAAACACATATGCTTAAGAACATCCAACAATATTTATCTACTAGTGAACCATAATGAGTCCAATCAAATCTATGTTGATGGTAATATACAATGGCACATACTATGTGTTATAGGAATCCCTTATGGTGGGATGATATCCCTAGAGTGGTCATCTACAAGTGATATGGACCATCATCAAGCACCAAAGGATGAATACCCATGGTTAATCTCTAAACATCATGAGTAAACTCATGCAACCCATCATGCTCCTCCTCCTTAGGATCCTCCTCAGTTATTTCCTATGCTACTACTCCTCAATGATGGTAAGGTTGCTTAGGAAATTAGGCCAATTCCACATCTATGAGAAAGAAACAAGACTAGTTTAAATGGCAAAGTACCAACAAAAAAATCACATATTCTAAAAACCACAAACATTAAAAAATTTACAATCTAAAAATATTTACTTACGAATATCATCTCATTGTGCGTAGGGGTGAATGGATAGATCCAAATTGCCATGGATGTCAGAAATATAATAAGCATAATCATCTATGATCACATATTTCTCATTGGACCAATTGAAGAATGCCTCATCAACCAATGTGTCATTGCTCCTCCTCTTAGTAAAGCTATCAACTTTGTGCAACATGTCATACATGGTTCATATGGATTAATGTTATCACTCATGGTTGAATCAATGGTGCCCTATCAATAAAGAATGAGATTGAGATGTTCCCATATTGAAACTATTTATATCTTACTATCCTACAGTTTGTTAGTTTCTCCTTCATATTCTTGAGCAACCATGCACAATAGTTAAAAGTTGTAGGCTCCAAATACCTTGTTACAGTGTCAACTTGTTCCATAAAGGACAAGTGGGACCCCATTGAACTTTTAATCTAGGTAATGGGTAAGAGCAGAGTTTGAATAATTATTATTATTATTATTTATTTTTATTTTTTGTCGTCACATCATTGATTGAGATATTTCCACTTGTCTTGCGAGCTTTGACACTACATTCTTAGGCCACATGATCATCCACATTTTCATCACCAGTTTTTATTCTTCCCACTACCACAACTAGGGCTCATCATCTCGATAAACTAGTGAGGAAATAGATTTCTTCTATCTCTAGGGATAGATATTGATATTGGCATAAAGAATTAATTTATGGGATCTCATATCCCCACCAATCTTTATAATAAAGTTAATTGGCTCTTGATGTTGAGTCCTAAAAAGTTTTAGGAGGCCACATACATGGAATACTCATACTGCAGGAGGGTATTGTAAATACCTTTGGTAATTTTCCTCATGCTCCCTCTCTTTCCACTCAATCATTTTGGGTAATACCTGTGAATTACAAAGTGGTCTCCATCTCCCAGAATCTACTTCATAAGAAAAAACGAGGAGTGGATTTTTCTCCAAAGGGGATAATTTCTCCACAATTACATGTATGAATGATCTTTTTTTTCCTTTATAAGGCACTTTACAACTACTGGAAACATAATGAACTGCTTTTTATCCTAAATTTCATTTCATATTTTTGGTGCATAGGGGTGAACCAAGACTCAGATGTAAGCCAACAAAACCCCCTCAATCACCAGAATTTTCAACACTTATAAGCAAGTGAAGTCTGACTTGAGGTATATTAATGGGTTTGTAGGACCTTTGAAGGTTATGCAAGGGAAAAGGGGAAATAGAGATGACTTTGGTTCAAAACAGCCCACCCCAAACTATTACATTCACCATACATTATAGATATACTCATTAAATGTAAGTACATTCAAACACCTTTACAAAATAAGCTGAAACATTCTTGGTAACCTATGACATACATCGGTTAAATGGAAATACATTGTTTAACCAACAAAGTAAAAATTTAAAAATAATCCATTTTGTGAGTGCAAAACTAACTTTGGCACAAAATAGGGGAAATAGAGTCTCATTCAATCACAAGAACTATCATCAACATAATGTTCAACTACAACAACATATCGGTTCAAGACATTCATTAATAACTCTCTCCCACAACTTTCATTCATTCACCTATTGATACCAATATGAAATACAGCAAAACCATGGGAAATTGGCCAGGAAGCTCTAGATACTTCATATTAATGGAAAATAATAGTAATACACATTATAGCAAGGTATCATACACAAGAAAGAGAGAAACAATACCAACCTTTTCCATATGATATTACCTAGCCAATGTCATTAAAAGTACTTGAGCAAGTATCAAGAAATGTATTCAAAGTGGATAAACATTAAACCAAGAAAACTTTAAGTGAAACAACACGTACATAGAACCATTCAGACTTGTCGGCTATCATTCATTCCCATCCCAACCCTCACCTTTATTTATTAATGCTTTTGAGTTCTAACTTATTCACTCATGGATCTATACTGATGATGAATCACACAAGATGGTTTGAAATATCAATTCCAAAAATATGAATGCAGTGACTCCAAAAGGTAACACCACAAAAAACATAATTACAATGAGATAATAGAACAACAATAGAATGAAACAATAGTAGAGTGGATGTAATAGTCTATCAAAACTATCTACAATTGACAACACCTCTTTATATAATATTTAGTATTTGACATCATGCTCCCACGAATCTTACACCAACTCACCTCGATGAGTTGTCCTCGTACTTGCCAAGTTGTAACCGATAACTTGACCATACTCGGCTGAATCACAACTAGTGCCTATGACTAACCAACTCACACAACTTGGGAATGCAATATTGACTGGAGAATATTTTTGTTACATCGTGGTCTTTGTGGCTTCCATCACAGATATTTTTGGTTTTTCAGGCATATGTGCAGTGTTTGACATCCTCTATTGTGTGTGGTATTCCTTATTCCCTCCATACCACGTGGTTTTCATATGCTTAGCCAAAATTTCAAAAAATTCTCCTTTTTCCTCCTCATCCCCAATAGGCCCCAACAATATTTGTGGTTGGCTTTGGAGCCACTCTATTTTGTTCTCACACCAAGTGAAGGGAATATCTGCCTAGATTTAGACAAAAAATGTTCAAAATTTTTCTTTGTTGTTTCCACTTATTATTTTTCCTCCTCTTCCTGCCGGTATGTTCGGTGAATTCAATAGGCATGGGTGTTAAGAACAGAGTTTGGTTCTATCCAATCATGTCCTTTTTTGTATTTTATCCTGTGAAAATGTTGTCAGTGACCTAGAGTGCTTCATCCTACAGTTGATCCAATTGTTGTGCTAGCTCTTGTTGACCCACGCTTAGTTGATTAATTTATGTTGCACACCCTGTCATGGCTAGTTAGCACACATGTAGTGGAAACGTGGTCAGAATGCTACACATGGCTCTGTTCCTCTACTCTGTAGTATGAATTTGATTTCCAAAATTCTTTTACTCAACCTTATCCTACATCTCATTCTAGATATCTAATACTACCTCACAGAATTGACTACATTATGTATTAAAGCCTCAGATAATATCAAATGATGTAGAAGCTTCCTTCTCCTTTTGCCTTCTTTGCAACTCTTCTGGTGGAGTGGTCGACTTAACCTTTAGTTTCAATTCTTCCACTTGCACTTTTAGGCCTTGAACGACCTTCTTAATTTTTGACAAAAGCTCCTCTTTGAGAGTGTCAATCTCCATTGGAACACTTGGAATTTTATTGGATACTTCTTCTATGGTTGTCTAAGTGTTCCCTATCTCTCTTTCACCTTCTGTAGCACTTGTATTAGTTGCATGTGTTCCATTTGAAGAGCCGCATGCTCACTGGTGAGCTACACCAAGTCTATCGAAGTTTCAAATGCTTTGTATTGTACTTCTTATGTAGTACATTATTGTAAAATGTGTAAAACATGCATAGGAAATTTTGATATAACTAAATGTACCTGAACCAATGCCTATAACCTCTGTTGAATAGTGGTGTCTGCAAAATGCACTACAATTGGGGGAACATCTAGGTTTTCACATTTTGTTGAGGTAGAGGATTGATGCAACTACTTTGGTTGTCTCTCCAGTGCAGGGGATGCATTGGTCACCTCTAGCATAGCAGCTTTGCTTTGTCGCACTTAGTGTAAGAGTGGTCATCCTTGTTGACTTAATCGGGAGGCACAATTGTTCCAATTGTTGCTACATCTGATCCTACTATTCCCTCTACTATTGTGTTACATTTTCAATAGTCGTGACGAGAGGGGTGGTTCCCGACTCTTTTCTTTTCTATAATTTTTTTAACTCCTCCTCCAACAAGGAAGGCGAATCTAGGTCAATTGTGTTCTTAGCCTTCCTCTTCTTTTTTGTACCCTGTTGTTGACCCTTCAATGGTCTCTTTTTTCCTTTTGATATAGCTTTCCCTTCTTCAAGATCTCATTGTGGTGTGTCAGGATGCTCTTCTTCAAGCTCTTGTGGTGGGGGCTTTGGGCATTCCTCCTGTTTTGGGGCATTTTACTCGTCTTGTTACGTATCATAACACTCTTCCTCCTCACCGCTACAAATTGTTTGTCTCTCATTACTCCTCAGTGGAAGGTATGCACCATTATGACAACTAGACTTTTACAATCTATGACACCATTAGCTCATCAAACTTGTGTTGAAACTAAACCCACTACTTGTCACAAGGCTAAATGTATATGGAATGTGGTGTCACACGAAACCTCACCACAAATTTGTAAACTTCCATAGTTTAGATAAAGATACAAGAAACATGTTTAATCACATAACTAATAACCTTCTCTCAAGCATAAAATATGACACTATTATCTTTAATACAACATATTTTAATATCTCACTTAATATTGTAACTGAATAAAATAAACATTTCCATAAAATCTCCTTAAAATAGTATATATTTTCTATATTAAAGAAAAACAAAAACAAAAAACAATGTTCTTTGAAATTTCAAAGTTCATATAATTTATAAAACCAAAATATACATCTTATATAAAATCATTTCAAATTTACTCCATACATAAACCCAACGCAACCCAACACTCAATAATAATATATATATATAATATATTATATATATATATATAATATATATAAATATATATTGCTAAGTAAGGTTAATCTATTAAGAGAGAAAAAAGATATTTATGGAGTGGTTCTGGCTGTAAGTGAAAACAACCTATCTAAGCTTGCCGAAGAGCTAGTTCTAAGACTGCCCCAACAGAGGGGAAACCAGTCCGATAGTGCAGGAATTACAAAAAGAAACAGGACATCATTGAACATTTTCCTCAAATTTCTAAAAAGTGCTAAAAAGACAACATAAAACCAGCAATTCATCCTACTAGATGCGCCTTCGTGGACAAAAAAGAGGTGGAACCAGACATTAGAAGAAGTGCCACCTGGCATTGGTAATGATGAACTCCTCCGTGGCAGGTTCCTCCACTATCGGGCAGCTCCAATCTTCGCGATTGTCTGGCTGAGATTGCTCGCCTTCTCCTTCTACCCGCTGCGTGTCCTCCTCGTTCAACTTGCTCATCTCCATGGCTGGCGTGGCACGCTGAGGCGTTGAATCCTCATGCCTTTCCCGCATAGCCTCCTTCCCTTTCCGCTTGGGTTGTCCACCATGCACAATTTCCTTGTCTTTGCTTTCATTCTGTTGGGCTCTGTGTTGACTGGGTTCCGCTTTAAGCATATCGCTTCCAGAGCAGGGCTCCTGGGTGTTCTGAGCCGCTTCCTCAGAGAAGGAGATGGAAATGGTTGCAGTGATAACTGGCTAATTGAGAGTGCTAGGGAAGTGGAAGAGTGTGGTATGGGTGGAGGGATGATGGGGTAGAGGGAAGGGAGCTGAGCGAAGGCCTGCTCTACCTCTTCCGCTTCTGGTGTTGGGGTAGCGAGGATTTTCCGCAGGCACAAGTACTCTGAGAGTTGAGAAAAAAGCAAATTTGGAGCAGGCGGAGGGCGCGACTCAAAAGCCAAGCATCTCCCAACAGCCTCCTATAACCCACCTTCTCCCGACCAATGATGCATATGGAGCTTCAAATCGAGTCCATGGCTATACATGAAATTACCTTCAACCACCTCTCCTCGGCTGTCCTCCGCCATTACTTCTGCATTAAATGGAGTCAAAGCCCAGCTTGTCCTGAAGCATGCTGAGGTGATGGTCCGTTCCCTGTTCCGACTGTGCATGCCTTCTTCCCAATGCGTGAAGCCATGTGATCACCCCTTCCTTTGTAGTAGACGCGTCCTTTCCTTATCCAGGTGGTGCGAGGCTGGTAGGTGTCGTTCAACTTTGGCGCACCCCTGTCCCATCTCCTTAATTGCCAGTTGAATCACCCACATCCGGGGTTCAATATTAATATATTAACGTACAATTAAAATTCAATTGACTACGAATGCCTCGACTATCTCATTTAGCTGTTGCGGAAGTCATTTCATTGTTTTATTTTTCATTAAGTTTTGATTTTGTAGTTTTTAGTCGCATTGGATTTTTTCAAATAATTTAGTGATATCACGTTTTTTATTAAAATTATTATATAATAAATTTATAGTAAAAATTATTTGGATTTATGTTTGATAATGAGGAAAATATTATATCTAATGTTGTTATTATTATTAGTATAAATTTATTTTAATTACAAATCTAGTTTTTATCCATAGATATCAATTTACGTGTAAACTTTTTTTAAAGTCCAAAATTTGAAAACAAATTACATCCATCTCATCCATTAATAGATCTTGATGAATATGTAGTGGTTTTCTAAATGTACAAAATTTATTTTTAAATGTTTAATTTGTATTTTTGAATGTTATTCAGAGTATATAGCTTTTAATTGTAAGTCCAAAAGATGTGTTAAATTTGAAGGAAAATTGACAAAAAAAAATATACCTAAAAAAACTAAAATATAAAATAATAAGACTATTTCAAAATGTTTTAACCATAAAAACTTATTTTTTTCAATTGCTTTATATGATAATATACATAATTTTTTTTTAAGAATATATAATATATAAATAGTTGACATTAAAATATTTTACATAACATGCTCATTGAAACATTTTATCTATGTCATTGTCCACATCAAAATGGTTTTCTTTGTTATTAATATATTTTTATGTATATGTTAATTTTACTTAATTCTATATATAAAAATATATTTATATTTCTAAATATAGATATATATGAAGTTAATAGCAACATAAATTAATTAATGTAGATGTTCTGAAATATTTTCTAAAAGTATAGGGTTTAAACATCTTAAACTTGGTTTCTACTTCAAATTATTTTATCTCTTTTAGTTGATATTACATATATTATGTCATGTGGTTATCGAAATATTTTATTTATGATTAAGAGGGAGCTAAATATTTTTATCACATTGGATTGTAATATCAACAAAATATCCAAAGACCATAGTGAAGTTGAGATTATTGATGTTTTATAATGCTTTAAATTAAAACTAACTATATATACATATTTACTTTTGTTTTTTATTATTGAGACATTATTTCTCTATTTAGAGAACAAATGGAATTACACATCATCCTCATACTAGGTTGTAAAATGTTGAATTGTAAAATGCACCTCTAAATGCGATAATTTAGATATTTATAATAAGGATAACTCATATAAATATTTATCTCTTTGTTAAAATTGTTCACTAAATTTATTAGGAGTTGTCTATAATGCGACTTTTTGGAGATTCCGGTGACGGAATCCAACGTAAGAAATTGAGGTTAAATCTTGATTTGTTGCAGTTAATTCAGCACCCTGAAAAACCCATAGGAGGCTTTGATTGTGTAGAAACTAGCTATCAAACTTGCGATTCCAATAAATTGCTACCGTATTTTGACCGAAAAACCCACCAGAAAAACTTTCAAAAAGTCTATTATAGACAACTACAGTTTATTATACCCAATAGATGAAAAATACCTATAATTACTATCTCCTCAACCAAACATATAATGTTATGTTGAACGCTTTCCCTTTCACCTGCTCAACAAAATGGAATTCACTTTTCTACCCAACTATATAAATAAAAATAACTTAATCTACTAACTATCTTTTATACCCAACAATATAAATAAAAATAACTTAATCTACTAACTATAATCTACTAACTATCTTTTGTAAGTTCTGGATAAAAAACGCTAAAACACTTCATTACCAAAAAAAATATTCGATTTGATAAATTATTCTGTAATTTTATCTTTAAACATGAATATTACATTTGCGTTTTTAATATGTACAATTTTTCTTTTCCAATACTGTAATTTTTCTAAATTATCATTTTTTTCTTTTCAACTAGTACCATTTTTCTAAATTATCATTTACTTAGGTAATAAAACCATAATATTTTTTCACAATTTATGAGAATAAACACCTCGTATCTTTTTTTTGCAATTTCTGAACATAACACTGCACCCAGAGATTGTTATAACAATTTTAAGCCCATTTACGTGAGAACAAAAGTGGAGGAATTTTCAAATTCAAAAAGAGCGCCGACATAGTGAATTAAGTAAATGTTGCATTAAACGCGTTGTTTTTTACTTCTATACCGCGTCTAGTCATGTTAAATGCGTACGTTCCTGTATCGTATACTTAAATGCATACGTTCTTGTATCGTATAGCTTAGCATTTTGACTGTCTGGTGGTGGCGGTTGCTGTGATCAGGGCAGAGATCTATGGTGCCTTTGTTTTTAGTGTGAGTATTTGGATTTTTTGGTGTGGAAAAATTTAGAAGTGAAATTTCAATTTGTGTGATTTAAATTGGTTTTTGATTGTATCTTTGGATTCAATACTCAAAAAAATTTCTAAAACACTTTGATTGTGTAAAAATTCTCTTAATTTCAATAAATTTCTGCTAAATTTTAAAAAAATGAAACTCAAAAACTTGCCAGAAAAATCTTCCTTCCATACCTATCTGGCTGACAAAGTACTGTCATCATCTGAAAGCATTAAATAACTTATACCATAGTAAATAAGGTTCGCCATCATTCATGACCACTGGTAAACAACAATGGCTAATCTCCAAGACATTAAATAACGCAGTAGTCTATAACGCGACTTTTTGAAAGCTTTTCCGGCGGATTTTTCAGGTGAAAATCCGGCAGCAATTCATTGTAATCCCAAGTTTGATAGCTAGTTTCTGCACTCAATGGCTCCCAGGGGTTTTTCAGGGCGCTGAATCCAAATATGCAGTTAAAATACCATTTTAACTGCTAAAAATTAAGATTTAACCTCATTTCTTCCGCCGGATTCCGTCACCGAAATCTCCAAAAAATCGCATTATAGACAACTCCTTAAATAACTTATAGCATGGTAAATAAGTCTCCGCCATCCTTTATAGCTAACAGCAAACAACAATGGCTAATCTCCAAGGCATTAAATAAATTATAGCATAGTAAACGAGACTCGTCATCATTTATGGCTAATGCGCAAACAACAATGGCTAATCTCCAGATAAGTGATTTGTGTGTACTAATCCCAATGAAAGAATACTAAATAGTAATCGATATATTCACAGCTATCGCTATTTCACGTTACTGCTCACAAAGGACATCACCGACTTGGTCACTCCGTGCTCCGTCCAACCTCACCAGAATATGAATCATGAAAGCACTTTTATTATTTGTAAATATACAGCTTCTCGTGAGACGAATCTTTTCGTACCGCCTCTCACATTTACGGGAAAATGACATGGCAGTGTGTAAGAGGTTCACGCACTCACAAAAGTAAAATCAGAACAGTAATCTAGCTGTTCCACATTTTAGCTTTTTCCTACCTGAAATTGGACACCGACTAATGTATAAACCCAATTGAACTATAGTCATGAAATGCCAATGTTGTGATTACAGTCATTTTAATTTGTCCCACAACAAAGCTAGGGATGATCAGATAACAATTCATTGTCTCCCATTTTCAAAGTTAGTCCACAAATCATCACAGTTTAAAAGCCTGTAAATAGGAACCGAAATGTGTATGGAAACAAATCATCACAGTTTAAAAGCCTGTAAATAGGAATCGAAATGTGTATGGAAACAAGTATTTAGTTAATGATGTGTAGCTTCTGCAATCTGTATTTTGTGTAATATTATCTTCAGAAATCATCACATGTTTGTAAGAATCAACTAACCTTTGTGATTCATTATCAGAAATAAACCCATAAATAAATAACTCAAAACTCATTGGGTTTAAAAACAAGCATCTCGTTATTATTCATTATTCAGTGAAACACTCAACTCTGAAACAAGATGGCCATGAGGCCTGAAAGTTATTGTATACAGATAATAAAAGAAAACCTTCAATATAACAAAATCCAGAACAGAAATATTGCAATAGGGGACAGAAGTGTCAACATCATTCATCTTGTTTGGTAGGGGGAAAAGAAACTCTATTCTCCTGCGGACCAATACCAGAAGCAGGGTGAGGAGGGGAACGAGTGGGTGAAGCATCACTGGAACTGGACCATTCGGGACTACTGTGTGGATGTGCTTCCTCGCCTTCTTTCCCTTTCTCGTTTTCTTTTGCGGCACCGCCATTTTGGGCAACTAGTTCCAGAGGAGTAACGTCGGCCGCATCCCTCTTGCTGAAAGAGGAAGAAGTCCTGTGCAAAAGGGATCTGCCAGTGGGAGGAACCCAGATGTTGAGAATACCCTGAGGGCGACCGGAGGGTCTCCTCACCTGAACGGCGATGCACTTAATGGGGTTGTCGGAGGGGTTCGCGTCGTCTCCTCCCTTGAGAAGCTCAGAAATGAGGATCCTGGCGGTGCCCACGAGCTTGTCCCTGATATGACTGTAGCTGTAAATCTCCACCGTGATGGCCGCCAATACATTGGAGAGGAGCTCGTCGTCTGTTGTGACGAGCAGCTTCTCGTTCCAGTTGGGGTTTATTACCCCGTCCTGGTCGATGCGGGTGGAGGCCTTGTGGTCAGGGTCCATGTATGCCACTGCGTAACATTTCATCTTCCGCATTCTCTTCACATTTTTCAGGTTTTCAGCCGAAATGATCATCACCTCTAGTTCTCGCTTCTTCGGCTCCGAAATTTCATGCCTTCCGTGGTTCATCGTGTGTGCTGGAAGTACCTACAGAGTAAAAGCGCAGAAAAGGATATTGGTTAAAGGCAACCTAACACACACATATATATGGTGGCTAAGGTGGAGCACACCCGACCGCTGGTTGATGACAGTGTCTGTGTAGGATGAACTGAATTATTGTCATGTCATTCAATGCAGTCATGTCTGGCCAGCTGTTATTTTATTCGATACGATATGAACGACTCTATGTACGAAATATGAAAAAAGCTTAGTCAATTTCAAAACAGTTAATTTTGAAATGTGTAATTTTTAGAATAAACTATATTGGCAATATGTAATTTTTTTTTAATTTGTTTAATGTAATTATTTTTTTTAAATTTGACTTTTCATGGTTTAAGAGAAGTAATATAAGGGAGTTGTTTTTAGTGTAATTTTATAGATTTTTCATGTCCGAATTATTTATTCAACTTGTGATTTCAATAAATTTCTGTAAGATTTTAGAGAAATTACATGGAAAAACCCACAGTAAAATCTTCCAAAAATTCGGACTAAAAACAACTTCTAATATAAGTAATAGTTCCTTATGCTATTAGTCTACTTACTGAGAAACTAAACTAAACAATTTAAGATTACAAATGTTGTGCTTAATTAGTGCTACCTACATAGAAAAAAAAAAGGACTCTACCCTTTAGTTCTTCCAGTTACAAGCCGAGTGCTTTGATTTACAGAGCTCCATCTATTCAAAAAGAAAACACAAAGACATTATGAATTTACTTGTCTTGGCAAAATGCCCTAGTTAAAGCATGAAGCCGCGCACACCAATCATGATGTTTTTGAGCGAGCCACCCACAGCCTCAGCAAACCATTGGCCACTCCGAGTCACGGGCAACGACCATCCACAAACAGTAATGAGCCAAAAGCTTCAACCTGGGAGCCATCCGCAACCTTGGCGAACCATTGGCCATGAATAATGACCACCCCCGAACAATAACGAGCCAAGGGCTTCGTCCTAGAAACATCTTTTGCGTATCGACATTCTAAAAGCTTACTGGAAGCCAATTGAGAGGAACAAGACTCTAGAGAAACAACTATAGATATGACCCTTGTGAGTAAACTGTGTGGATTCCAGGCCATAGGTGGATGATCCCAAGATGAGCATTGCCAATTGAGAGGAACAAGACTCTAGAGAAACGACTATAGATATGACCCTTGTGAGTAAACTTGTGTGGATTCCAAGCCATAGGTCGATGATCCCAAGATGAGCATTGCCAATTATGTAGTTGACTCCACCATGAGGGAAGAGGCTAGTTCTTTTCCAAAAGGGAGCAAAAGCAATATGGAGATCCCTTAATAGAAGTCTGTGTATCGAGAGGGAGCATAAGATCTAATGGGAGAGGTGTAGCATAAGCATAAGTATGGAAGGCCAACGAGCTCCTTCGAGCCACAAAGCGAAGACTAGAAATGAAGCAGTACCCCGTGAGACATGGAAAAAGAAGAAAATGCAAATGCACCACCTTTGAAAAGAGGCCATATAAACCCAAGGTCGGGCCGACTTGGTTTTATGCCACAATAAAGAAGGAAAACATGATAACGATGGACAAGCACTTCCTTTGATACAAAAGGACTTTGATAACAATTTGCGGAGTACAGGGCGGTACCTAAATGAGGGAGCATTCGTGCTATGACGCCAGTCTCTATTATGGGAATAAGCATTGTCCAAATCATAATGGAGGGAGATCATAATGCGGCGAGAACAGAAGGAGATCATGACGCAACGGCAAGGGCTCATTAGCATGCTATAGGGTATTAAATGCCCTGATACATTCATGCTCTATAACAAAATAACACACAGCTTATAATTTTAATTTATTATTTTTAATTTATATAGCCACCAAAAGCTGTGTATTATTTTATTATAGAGCATGTATGTACCGGGGCATTTAATACCCTATAACAAGTTGGTTAGCCTTTACTATGACACAATAGCATTGGGAAAAAATTATACGGAAGTCGGGTTGCATAAAAGCTCCCCTCACCTAGCATTTAAGTCAGGACGACCTGACTTAGCTTGCAGATTGGGTCAAACCAGGTAGTCCATCATTCTTGTAGTCACGATCATTGTAGTAACAAATGTCAGAATCATTAACCCAATATAACGAAATGTGCTAGTATATTAAATCACTTTAAACATCTAGATAACATATTTTTATTCACTTATTTTTGGAAATTAAAATTATTTTTAAAAATTAAAAATATGTAAATATTTTTGTTCTTATTTTAAATTTATATATATTTACTATAAAGAAATATACTATTGAAACACTCTTTACAATATATTATTACTATATCTGCCAAAAAAATAACAAATCATATCAAAAAAAATTATAAGGCTTATTGGTAGTTTAACATTATGAATTCAATTTTTCTTAATTTTTATTATCATTGAGATTTATTTATAAGGTGATTGGTTGAGGTCTTAATTATGGATTGTTTAGTAACATCCATTTCTATTAGTTACTATATATATATTTAACTTTTGATTTTTTCTTTTCCTTTTTTTATTATTTCTATTTTGATGAATTATAATTTTTTAGCAATATTTTCACTTTAAGATGACTTATTATTATATTAAAAATATATTTAATATATTTAATTATATAAAGATATATATTAATAAAAATAAAATATCTATCATCCACAAAAAGAGTTGCCAACATTTATGCCCATAACATAATCCTAGGTTCGGCTCTTCGCGACCTCCTCTAGCATGATTGGTCTGGGCCACGTTATGCCCCGACCACCATGGACGAACCACACCGAAACTTAGGTGCCCACTCATTCAAGGATAAGGTCAGTGGTCGACCTCCAGACCAGGATTCTTTCTTCGCAAAGTTTGCCTCCAGCTCAGCCTTCTTCCCCCCGGGAGGGAACTCTGATAATGGAAATACCAAATTCTCTCAGTGAAAAGAACCACCTCATAGAAATAGTGAAATAACCGCCTCATAGAAATAGTGAAATAGAGAAACTCGCTCAACAAATGGAAAGGACTTGGACATCCCCTCCTCCACAACCACAAACTCAACAAAGTTTCATGAGAAGATGCAAGAACAGAGGAAAAAGACAAAGAATAACTGCAACCCCATAGCCAAGAAAATCCCGGAACTAGAAATCTAGGATCCAAGAGTAGCAGTATATAGAGAATACAATCAAGAACATGCAGTGGTATGCATTCATTGGCATATGGCCAACTCAAAGAGCCCTAAACTGGTGGATACAAAGCAAATGGACACCTAAGGGGGAGATAAAACTTCAGCTGGATTCCAAAGGATTTTTCACAGTCAACTTTGACCTCCTAGAAGACATAGATAGAATTTTCCAAGGAGTTCCCTATTTCTACAACTCAATCGGACTGTACATGAAATACTAGGAGGACAACTTCACACCAGAAAAGGAGGATTTCACCAGAGTCCCAGTTTGGGTACACCTCTACTCCTTACCAATTGATTACCGGGCTCCTTCAGTCTTAAAAGGTATATGAGACCAGCATGGGGAATACATCAAAATGTTCGAAAGAACCAGAAATAGCCATTACATTTCCTATGCTCGTATTTGCATATACATAGACATCTCTGGAGCCCTTCTAGAAGCAATAAAATCAAATTTCAGGGATGAAGTTTGGCTTCAAACTATAGACTATGAACACATCCCCTTCAGATGTAGGAAGTTCCATAAGCATGGTCATCTCTTCAGAGATTGTCCTTTAAAAAAAGCCCCTCAACCTCCCGAGGAGGAAATCAAATAAAAAGACAATGAAGGATACACCAAAGTCAACTCCGAGAACAAGAACAACAGGAAAATGGTGATCCCTAAGAAGAATCAATATAAGGAGGCTAGTCAGAATCTGTACTGAACATCACTCAAGAACAAATGGATCCAAACTATCTTAGAGGAGATAAAGCAAGAAAAGAAGAGTTGACCCAATCAAATAGAAAACACGGAGAGAGGGATATAGTCAAAAATAATAGAGAAAAAGAGCACTCACAAGAGGAGACAAAAATGGAGTAAATAGCCTTAAAGGAAACACAGGAGGAAAGCGCCATAGAAGAAGCTTTGGAGGGGTTGACCTAACAACCATTGCTGAGGAATGGAAGCTAAATGGAATAAAAGCCATACCAGAACACCACCAGTTACAAAAAATAGAAGATACTTACCTTTCCAAGAAGATTTAAAACTCAAGGCTCTCGAGCCCGCACAAGAAATCATAGCATCAAAAGGAATCTTAGCCAACATTGTTGTAGGAGGATTCAACCTCAAAGGTCCTAGTCGAAAAAGAGGTTAAAAGACCACCAATCAGCTCCTCCGAGAAATGGGAGCCAAGCTAAGCTCTAGCCCTAAACCCCTCTCCATCCTTATGAATTGCATTTTTGGAATATTAGAGGACTTAATAGTCTTGGAAAGAAACGAATCTTGAATAACGGAATCCTGATATCCTTCTAATTCAAAAAACCAAAATTGATTCAGCTCACCCTTCTCTCTTTCTCAACTCGTGTTTTGAACCTTACATCTGTCTAGCAGGTTTGGAGGGAGGGATAATGACTCTTTGGAAAAAATCTAAGTTCGACCTCATATCCTGTTTAGCTACTCATCATTCTATATAACAGTGGTCCTCAGAATTAATGGCACCAATGAAAGCATTTGCATAACCAACGTCTATGCCTCTCACAAGGTGATAAACATAATCAAAATGCTTCAATGCATATCTAATCTGCTCGATCCCATTCATCTCCCTTGTGGTCAGGGTCCATGTATGCCACCGCGTAACATTTCATCTTCTAGATTCTCTTCACATTTTTCAGGTCTTCAACCGAAATGATCATCACCTCTATTTCTCGCTTCTTCGGCTCTGAAACTTCATTCCTGCCGTGTTTCATCGTACGTACCCGAAATACCTTACAGTGCCAGTTGGGGTTTATTCCCCCATCCTGGTCGATGCGGGTGGAGGCCTTGTGGTCAGCGTCTATGTATGCCACCGCGTAACATCTCACATTCCCGATTTTCTTGACATCTTGCAGGTCTTCCGCCGAAATGATCATCACCTCTATTTCTCGTTTCTTCGGCTCCGAAACTTCATGCCTCCTGTGTTTCATGGTGCGTCGTTGAAATACCTACTCAAAAACAAGCACACAAATGGATGAAGTCTGAAGGCAACCTACACATATATAAGCGGAGGTGGATTACTGCTGACACGGACGGCCGAACTGATTTGCGGGTATCTAGAAGCATCGAGAACAAGAGTCTATCAACTTATCTGTGACATACATTACAAAAATAATTTATTCCCTAAACACGTCAACTCTGCGCCTGACTCAACAGGCCTACCGTGTTTTTTATTCGACACGTGTCGGACAAAAGTATTGCTTCTGGACACAATCTTCACAAATATAAAGAGAAAATAGAACATCTGCTTTGACACAATTACATTTTCGGAAAAATCGAATAGAAATTGGAAACTGATTCATCCAGAATCAGTGTGTTTTCTTTGGGGCCATTTGAACAGATGACATAGCAAAATGCTCAAACTCTATCTATATTTCCAGCTCGTAAGTGTAAAGTGATAAAGATTTTGCTTATAATTCTGAAAGGAAAAATTTATAATCAAATAATTTTAAATTTTTTTTTTTTTAAAGATGAGCTTCTTCTATCTTAATTTATCTTTTTCGAAATTTAAATAACTTTAAATAAATAAAATTTAAAAGTGTAAATTATATAAAGAAATAAAATTGTTAAATAATAAAGTTACTATGTAATTTTAATATTTTCGTTTTAAAAATGTATTGGTTTTGATTCACTCTATTTTCAAAATTAGTTAAAAATTATTTTGCACCAGCTTAGTTAGACATATTGAAATATCATTGTGATGTCTCTAGGTAAAATTGTAAATATTGATTACCACAGTCAAAACAAACTTGATACTATTATTAGATTCAGGAAGACAAATATTTGATTATATTTAAATAATATGATATTATTGAGTTATGAAGAAATACAATGCCATCACATATAATATTTCTCACTTGTTAGGTATTTAGCGCAGATGGTTACCTATCCGTAACTACTCCTTAGAGATTTATTCTCAAGTAAGAACACACAAAGGATTACCTGAGGTGAAGGAAGGAAAGAACTGAGAACCATTTGCCCTTAGTGTTGAAGGGAGGGTTAGACAGATTGTTTAAGCTAAACTGGGCTATGTCTGGTTAGGACCAGTTAGGACCAGATAGTTTAAGCTAAACTCGGTGAAGTTTGGTTAGGACCATATAGCCTCAAACTCGGTGAAGTTTGGTTAGGACCATATAGCTTCAAAACTGGGCTAAGTCTGGTTAGGACCATATGGCCTCAATAAGAATTAGCTAATGGTTGCAAAATTCCTTGGATGTGAGAAATAGATCTAAACTTGGTTAAGTTTGGTTAGGACCATATAGCCTCAATAAGAATTACCTAATGGTTGCAAAATTCTTTGGATGTGAGAAATAGCTTAGGGGGAGAAGTTGATCTCATGGTTGGGAGGCAAATCAACATTCTTCCTTCAATGCAGGAAAAGGCTTTTTTGTGTTGACTAGTGCATACTACAAATAAGTATTTATTGTTAGATGAAAAGAACATGAGTATTTAAAACTTTGCGAGCTCAATAAGTTATTGCATCATTTATGTTTGTATATCAAAAAAAATTGTTTATGAAATTGAGACTACAAATAAGTATTTATTGTTAAATGAAAAAAACAGGAGTATTTAAAGAGTTCAATAAGTTATTGCATCATTTATGTTTGTATATCAGAAAGAAATTGAGAAAAAATAGAAAAGATAGCACAAGCATGTGACAGAAAAACTAGACTATACAATACTAAGTAGCTATGTATTTTCCTTTCAGAAAGTAAATGTAAGATTTTCTTCATTAAAAGCACAAGAATAGATTGAAATTTACATAGTCTCGAAGAGAATGTTCATGTGCATAAACAACAGGAAATTTGAAATAATAAGGAAAATATTGTAATAAGCTAAATGAAAAAGTATCACTATAACCTGTAAGTGCGAAACAAAACACAGAGCATGAAATATCTGAACAATGTGTGTGTGTGTTTACAAATTCAGAAAACATAACCTAAGCACCTCGGCGTGTGTGCAAGTAAGATGCACCACAAACTCTATGCAAAGGAATTGAACACTCAAGGTAGAAATTTCAGATTTAGAATTAAAAACCCTCATATCAAAACCCTTAGAAACACGGGTTTCGTCACTAATAGAAAACCCTCACGTAAATCATTAAATTCTGGAAAATATACATGTATTTGAGAACCCTTTCATAGAATTTACTTAAAGTTCTGAACATGAAACAAAAATGAATACTTTGCAAGAGTATCTTTGGTTCTTCAGAGACATGTAATCTTAAGGATTCAAAGAAAAGTATAATGTAAATTTTTATACAATACGACAATAAATTAAGTTCAGAGCTATGGTAATTACAAAACCCACAACTTGTTTAACCTCGTCTTAAACAGGAGTTCCAATTATTTTTGAATGATCTATATGGAAATTCAAACCTTATAGAGGCTCAACCAGTAGATCTGGTATCAAAGTTGGAAATGAAGGTGCATAACAAAACTGGGTATTCCGACCAATATCTAGAACTTGGTTTTTAAGGGAAAATCACTTCAAAATGCCATCAATCTAAGAGATTATGGCATCCATCGTAATTCTACAATTATTACAAATTTGAGGTTACGAGGTGGAGCTCCTAGAATGAAAAATCCATCATCATCAACTACCAAAGGTTCAATTTCATTTAAAGATGCAGTGAGAGAAAACCTACCTCAACAGATCAACAATCCCCAAATATGGCAATTCCATGTCCTTACCTAGTTGAGAAGATGGAGAAATCTACAGATATACCAAGTAACTTGCCTGAGGTAAGTGGTCTCTTTACTGTTCTTCAAGTTAGAGCTATTATATGTCGCTTTAATGGCTTCTCGCCCAAGTCATAGGATCTCCATCAATTGATTTATCTCAACTAGACTAAAAATTGTGATATTTATCTGTGTACAAAAGGTATTTTTGTGGTTCAATTTGACACTCAAAAAGATATGGATTATGTCCTATATGAAGGAGCATGGTTTTGGAGAAGAGCATGTATTTTTGTCACTCCATGGTTCCCTAGTTTTGATGCCACAATAGTGGTAGTTACGAAGATTTCATTATGGGTAAGGTTACATAATCCCCCTCTCCCATTTTGGCATCACCACGTCCTAGGAAACTCATTGGGAAGATTTCTAAAGATAGGTCAGGAAAGAATGGAGGAAGATATTTTTATTTTTTCCCGTATATGTGTGGAGATAGGCCTAGGCAAAGGTCTACTAGATCACATCCATTTGATCCACCAAGATATCAAGTGGACGCAAAGCTTATATTTTTAGAACACTGCTTTCATATGCCATATTTGCCAACAGAAGAGACCACAAAATCCAAAGGGTTGGAGATTTCCAGATCCACCTCTTTCGGATGATGAAGAGGAAGATGTTGAAAATAACAATAAGAAATGTTAAAAATAACATCTAGAAATTCCAATTTAATTTCTCCTTGAATTAAATCGAGAATTAAAATTGTAATTCTTTTCTCATAGCAACTTGTAATAGTTAACTAAGTTAAGTTGATTTCGATAGCTTATGAAATTTGAGTTGGAAGTCTATCTGGAGTCATGTAAGTGTGATCCCTAAGTTTTAGGGGTCTAGGTTGAGTTTATTGGAGTTGTAAGTAGATAAATCAATTTGATTGAGTTATAGACAGTTAAACTAGTTCTAACTGTTGGTGGAACTAGTAGAGGTCTAGTAGTGAGTTGGTGCACTAGTGCATCCTCAATGTTATTCCATCTAACTGGAGATTCACTTGAGCGAAACTCATGCATGTTAGTTTAGAGAAAGACCCAGTTGAGACTAGAGTGCAGGGATAATGTATTATTAGTTTGATGACTTTTCGAGTTGTATAAATCATGCTAAGGTTTGGCTTGCTCTAACTTGTGAGCTGAGAGTTGATTATACTTGTGGATTGTTCTTGTGAGAAAAAGCATTGTATTCTCATCTTGAATTTCTGATTAATGCAATCTAGATAGTAGGAGTTGAGTTGTGGTTTTCCCTAGATACATATTGTGTTATGTGCCATTGATTATCTTCCTCTTGTCAATTATTGTTTTCATTGATCTTTATGGCCTTCCATTGTAAAGAGTAGAGTAGATTCTTGTCTTGTGTTTTAGGAAATTACATGAGTTGTGAATCTATAGGAAAATCTACATGGTATCAGAGCCGAAGACAATATAATAGAGGAGATTTCGAGTTTGGGGTTATAGGTAAAAGTCAAATTTGCAATTTACACTTTAGGGTTGGAAAATGGCTTTCTATGGTTTGAGGCTCAAGTATCCCTTGGATGGTAGCTAGAATTACATAGCCTGGAAGGATAGGATGGAGGCAATGTTGGAGGATAATGGCCTCAAGGAATTCATTGATCAAGATATTCATAAGCCACCAACATTGGATGCAAAATATCTAGCTGAATGGAAGAAGTGGTTGGAAAGGGCGAGGCAAATCATTTGTGAGGGAGTTCAAGACAACATTGTCTTGAGTCTCCATGGCAAGGAAACTTTGTATGCTATGTGGAAAGCATTAACGAACCTATTTCAAAATAGTAGTGACCATAGGAAGTTGGCACTGAAGGAAAAAATTCAAAAAATCAAGATGGAGGTAGGCAACTCAATTCCAAATTACTTGACCAAGTTTACCCATTGTTGGGATGAGCTTGGAAGTGTTGGAATCACTATTGCTAAGGATGATGTGGTGGGCCTGGATCTTCTAGGGCATCCCAAGTGTTAGCATAGTAATCAGGACTCTGTCAATGGGAGGTAGAATTTGCCAGATTGGGAACAACTATGGTTGGATTTGGTACAAGAAGAGTTTCGACAGAACACCAGAGATGGGACCTCTTCCAAAGAAGTGGAAGAGGTCTTTTTCTTAGTGAGTAAGGCAAAGAAATACAAGGGAATGAAGTCCCAAGGTGAGGCAGGTAGCAAGAAGATGGACTTGTCGAAAGTCAAGTGTTTTCATTGTCACGAGCACGGACACTATGCCATGAATTTCCCACAAAAGAAAGCAAGCAAGAAGGAGCCAATAATAGCTGCAACAAGTGAAGCTCTAAATTCACAATTTGAACTTGATTTCACTCTCACTTCATGCATGGCAAACATTGTAATGGGAGGTGTGTGGTATCTTGATAATGGTGCCTCGTTCCATATGACGGGGAACAAAGATCTCTTTAGTGATTTTGAGGAGAAAGACCTCAAGTAGAACATAGAGTTTGGAGATGATGGGAGGTATAGATCTATCGAGATTGGTAAAATTACCTTTCAGAGGGAGTCTGGCTCCCTCTTAGATTCATAGATGTGATGTAAGTTCTAGGACTAAAGAAGAATCTTGTTTCAGTCGTAGTATTGGAAGATCATGGCCATGATGTGCTTTTTAGTAAGGGAAAGGTTTTCCTTAGACACATCGCCACGATACAGGTGAAACATATCAGTGTATGGTTCAAGAACCTGTATGCTCTTGAGGTACAAGATGCATGCAAAGCCTTGAGGAGAAAGACAAAGGTTAGAGGCTTGGTGATTGATAGGGAAAGTGAATTACCTCTCAACATGCAGCACCAAAAGAAGTGTTAGTAGCAATCTCAAACAATTGTGGAGCAACCACAATTGGAGAAACAAAGACTGTAGAAATTCCCACTGTAGATCAACAGATTATGCAATATACTAAAGAAAAATACAAGATCTACTTCTACAACAAACTTTGCGGAAGCTTAATCGAATTCAACAAGATCAAATAGAACACATATAACTAAGAATGAGAAATCAATCACACATGAACAAAGAAGAATAACCCGGGGAAAGCCTCAACCTAAAACCCCAATCTCTCTATTATCGTAAAAGTGGAAATATGTTCAGATTACAAAAAGAATCAGCTCTCAAGCTATCCTGCTCTCTCTACAATCAAACAATACAACTCATAGACTGAATAGACACTAGATATGCCTTCCCTCAGTCTTCCAAGCCTCATATTTCCTTGCACAATTTTTCTTGGGGTCCAATGATGCCACCTATGTGATTGGCCTCATCGCACACTCACTAAACTGAAGAAGTAATTGCGCAATCCGCAAGGAATGAATTCCTTCTACATGCAAGAGATATTCACAATGGAATATTCCTACAACTAATAGTACAATGTCCCTCCATCTGATCTCAACTGGGTCTCTGTCTGAGCTAACATGCATGAGTTATTTATGAGAAAATATGCAATTATCTGAAGTGCAACAGTTACATGCATGCATGCATTAACTAACTGAACTCATAATTAGTTCAAAAAACTATTTGAACTAATCTAACTGGACTTGACTCAGTTAACTGAGCCAACTAATTACAACTCATCCTTATCTCTTTAACTGATGGATAAATTCCTCAATCAATGGAGAAACTGTTGCATGTCCCCACACAGACTTCATGTTTGATTTTCTACAACTAATTAACTCAAGATGAATTAATTAATTATTTTACAAACAGCTGCTAAGATCAAATTCGAATTTTTACGTCTCTATTTTTGTTCAGGGACTAACTAAAATAGAAAGGTATCTTGAAATGCTATTTATAACAGTGCTAAATTTAGCACTTCTATATTTAGCATTTCTTGTTGCTATTTTCAATGCTCCAACTCAACAATAAGGGGATTATCAATAACCCCAATCCTGTCTCTGTGGAACTTGAACTTGTATTTTGACAATGCCTTCGTCAAAATATCTGCATCCTATTCCTCGGTCGAAACATACAGCAACAACATGATCCTCCTGACCACACAGTCTCAAAGATGGTGATACAGATATCAATGTGCTTGGACCTGTCATGACAAATTGGATTCTCAGAGAGTTTGATACAACTCTGATTATCGCAGTAGATCACGGTTGGATCCATCCTCTGACCAAACAATCCCACTATAATCATCCACATCCAAATGGCCTCACATGCAGCCTAACTAGCAGCCATGTATTCAGCCTCTACTGAGCTAATTGCAACTGATCTCTGTTTCCTGATGTACCAAGAAACTGCATTTGAACCAAGGTTAAAGATTCCTCTAGAAGTGCTCTTCCGGTCTAATGGACTCCCTGCCCAATCTGCATCTGTGAAGCCTTGAAGCTTTACTCCCTCTGTCCGTATGTACCACAATCCGAACTGAGATGTGCCTCTGAGGTATCTTAGCACATGCTTCGATGCCTTCCAAAACAGCTTGGTAGGTTGAACCATAGCTTGACTCAGCTGGTTCACCGCAAAGCATAAGTCGAGTCGTGTGTTCACCAAATACATGAGTGAACCCACCAACTGCTGATAAATAGTAGCAACTACTACCTCACCTGAAGTAGCATCCTCCTTCCTCCAGTTCCCAACTAGAGGAGTTTGCATGGGCTTGAACTTCTCCATGTGAAAGCACCTGAGTATCTCATTGGCATACTTGCCTTGAGACACAAATACTTCACCATCTTTCTGCCACACCTCCATGCCTAGAAAGTAGTGCATAAGACCCATGTCTTTTATTTCGAACTCTCTTGCAAGGTCCTCCTTGCAAGACTGGATCAACTAATCATCACCTGTCAAAATCAGATCATCGACAGAAAGAACAATGATCAATGGCTTACCTTCTACCATGATGTGGTAAAGGTTTGAATCTGCTTCACTCTTGGAAACCCGGTGAAATAACTATCGGTCTTGGTGTACCAAGCACGGGGTGCTTGCTTTAGCCCATACAAAGCCCTATTGAGTCGGCACACATGTGACTCACGATCGAAGGTCTTGAAACCCTCTGGTTGCTCAATGTACACCTCCTCCTCAATCTTCCCATTGAGGAATGTTGTCTTCACCTCCATCTGATGGATCTTCCAACCCATCTGAGCTGATAGTGCCAACATCATTTGATAGATGAGTACCTTGCTACGGGAGCAAAGGTCTCATCGTAGTCGATCCCCTTGACCTATGAGAAACCATGAGAAACAAACCTTGCTTGATGTTTCTCAACACTGCCATCAGTGCCTGCTTTACCTTGCAAAGTCATTTGGAACTCACCACTGACTTGCCCTGAGGTCTTGGGACAACATCCATACACTGTTCCGAATGGTAGAGTTGTACTCCTCTACCATTGCATCAAACCAGACTGGTTGTTGCACTGCTTCCTCAAATGAAGAAGGTTCGAACTCTACACTTCCCAACCAGGGCCATGTACCTAGTGTATTGCTTAGGCGACCTCCTCTGTTTGCACTGAGAAGATGGTTGTCCCACATCCTCCCACGCATCCAGCATCAACCTGTCAGCTTCCCTTGAGTGTTTCCGCCCATCTCTGGAAGTCTCAACATGAGTGGATGTCTCCACTACTAGATCCTCTGCATGCGGCTGCTCCGCATCAATTTGAGGCTCCTCCTCCTTAGGAACTAAAAGTTCCTCCTCTGCATGCAACTTGAGCTCCCTCTCAAGTGATAGTCACATGGCTTTCTACTCGTCAAACTTCAGATCCATGCGTACCACTGTCCTCTAACTGGTAGGTAGGTACACCCGATAGTTGTGGGGTGTATCCGTGTACCCCACAAGTATTCCCAACTCAGCTATTGGATCTAGCTTCTTCTGGGCGTCTTTGTTCACATGACAGTAAACTGATGATCCAAAGATTCGAAAGTGGCTCACATCTGGTCACTTCCCAGAAAAGGCCTCCATTGGTGTCCTCATTCCCAGTATACGGTGCGGGCTTCTGTTATGCAAGTATATTGTTGTAGTGCATGCCTCAACCCACAAATTCAGTGGTAGGCTTTGGTCATGCAACATCGCTCAAGCTGCTCTCACAATCGATCTGTTCTTCCTTTCGGCCACCCCATTCTGCTGTGGGTTATGGGGTGTCGTCAACTCCCATTTAATTCCTTCTGCAGAGCAGAAGTCCTTAAACTGTTGGGAGACATACTCTCCGCCATTGTTGCTATGCAAGGCTTTTATTTTCTTTCCAGATTCTTTCTTTGCCAAGGCTTTAAACTCACAAAACCTTAAGAAGGTCTGTTCCTTCTTTTGCATAAATTAGATCCAGCATCTACGAGAAAAATCATCAATAAAAATAACATAGTACCTTTGTTTAGCGGTGGAGGCTGTAGAGAAAGGTCCACAAACATTTGAGTGAACTCGTTCCAGGATTGCTCCAGCTTTACTATCTCAATCTGGAGAGGAAGATTTCACATACTTACCCAAGGTACAACCTTTGCATGTATTCGTCTGCTCCAGTTTTCCCTTGGGAAGTCTGGTAGAAATCTGTTGCATGATCTTCAGGGCTCCATGGTGCAAGTGGCCCAATCTTCTATGCCATAGCTTGCCAACATCTTGGCTCTGCATCATCTTAGCTTTGGAACTCAATGCAGCATAGTCGTCTACCTCTAGCTTGTAGAGATTCTTTACTCAAATCCCAATTCGCTTGGTCTGTCCAGTGCTGATATGCCTAAGGAATACCTTTCCTTTACTAAAGACTACATCATAGCCTTTATCTTCTAGCATAGCAACAGACACAAGATTCTTCTTCAGACCTGGTACATACTTTACATCAGTCAAGGTGAGAGGAGCTCCATGTTCCCTCTAAAACACAACCGTACCTTCACCTGAAACACGATACTTTCCATCATCGCTCATCTCGATCTGCATCTAGAGATCCTTTTCCTCCAAGGTACTGAAAATATTCTTGTCACCTGACATGTGGAATGAAGCTCCATTTTCCACGTACCACACAAATCCCACCATGGATGAAACCATGCATGCAATAAGATAGAAATACAACTCAAACTGTGAGGCTAGTGCCTCACCATCAGGTCCCTTCGAGGAACCCTTCTTGGATTTCTTCTGTGGACAATTCATAGCATAATGGCCCACTTCATGACAATGAAAGCATCATACTTTCAATTTGTCAAACTTCTTCCTACCATGGGAAGAACTGGATTTGGAATGGGATGCCTTCCCTTTCCCCTTCCTCGCCTTACTCGCTAAGGTTAGATTTTCTTCATCATCTTGCTTTGATGAGGATCCATCTATGGTGCTTCTTATTATCTCATCCTACATCAAATCTGACCAAAGTCATTCCCAATCTGGCAGTTTTTCTCTTACATTAACTGAGTCCTGGTAGCTATGCCAACTCTTAGGAAGACCGAGGAGTGCAAGAGTCACCATGCCATCATCGGCTGTCGTGATCCCTACACTTCCAAGCTCATCCCTGCAGGTGGTGAGCTTGTTCAGATATGTAGAGATCATGTCGCCCTTTTCACACTTGATTTTCTGAAGCTTATCTTTCAGCGCTAGCTTCCTCTGATCGTTGTTATTCTGATATAGATATTTCAATGTTTTCCACATCGAAAACGGTGTCTCCTTCCCATGGAGACTCGAGACTATGTGGTCTGGAACTCCCTCCAGAAGCATTCTCCTTGCTCTAGCCACACATTTATTCCATTCCGCCAATTCTGTAGCATTAGTCGGCTTGGGGACTTCTTGATCAATGAAGCCCTTTAGATTGTTACCCTCTAATACTGCTTCCATGCGATCCTTCCAGGCTGTATAATTTGAGCTGCCATCAAGGGCATACTCGAGTCTTAAATTGTTGAACACCATTGGTGAAATTGATATGTGATAAGAACTCAATTTCTATATTCAAGAACCTCAATCTTTGAACTTCTCCCTTCTTGTATACTTTTCTTCTCTTTGATCACCTTTGATCCGATACCATGTAGAAATTCCCACTGTAGATCAACAGATTATGCAATATACTAAAGCAAAATACAAGATCTACTTCTACAACAAACTTTGCGGAAGCTTAATCGAATTGAGCAAGATCAAATTGAACACATATAACCGAGAATGAGAAATCAATCACACATGAACACAGAAGAATAACCTGAGGAAAGCCTCAGCCTAAAACCCCAATCTTTGTATTATCATACAAGTGGAAATATGTTCAGATTACAAAAGAATCAACTCTCAAGCTATCCTACTCTCTCTACAATCAAACAATACAACTCACAGACTGAATAGACACTAGATATGCCTTCCCTCAGCCCTCCAAGCCACCTATTTCCTTGCGCAGTTTTTCTTGGGGTCCAATGATGCCACCTGTGTGATTGGCCTCATTACACACTCACTAAACTGAAGAAGTAACTGCGCAATCCTCAAGGAATGAATTCCTTCTACATGCAAGAGATATTCACAATGGAATATTCCTACAACTAATAATACAATGTCCCTCCATCTGATCTCAACTAGGTCTTTGTTTGAATTGACATGCATGAGTTATTTATGAGAGAATATTTAGTTATCTGAAGTGCAGTAGTTACATGCATGCATGCATTAACTAACTGAACTCACAATTAGTTCAACAAACTATTTGAACTGATCTAACTGGACTTGACTCAGTTAACTGAGCCAACTAATTACAACTCAATATTACAACTCATCCTTATCTCTTTAACTAATGGATAAATTCCTCAATCAATGGAGAAACTGTTGAATGTCCCCACATAGACTTCATGTTTGATTTTCTACAGCTATTTAACTCAAGATGAATTAATTAATTATTTTACAAACAATTGCTAAGATCAAATTCAAATTTTTACTTCTCTATTTTAGTTTAGGGACTAACTAAGATAGGAAGGTATCTCGAAATGTTGTTTATAGCAGTGCTAAATTTAGCACTTCTATATTTAGCATTTCTTGTTGCTATTTTCAACAAAGAGGAAATTGAAGGGAGCGATCCACTCAAATAGAGAAGAAGCAGCCTCAGAAGTAGTCTCATACAATTGTGGAGCAGCCAAAATTGGAGAAGTAGAGAGGAGACCTATTGGAGTCATCCACTCATGCAGAGACCTTTGGTAGGGGGTAAATTTCTAGCCAAGTGGGAAGAGGGAGCACATGTACAAATACCTCTAGGTGTGAGGCAGGGTGATGTGAAGTGAGAGTCCCAAGGGGTTTTATCTCATGGATCATACCTTGCTACAGGAGCCCAAAGTACATAGTAGCAGGAGGGATCATTGGTGATTGATGTAGTTAGAGATCAGAGTGACAGAGGCTAGAGCATTCAAATATTGAAGAGCGCAAAGAAGAGTTGACAACATTGTAGAATGGTAGAGTTAGCAGAAGCGCAGAGTTTTCAGTCAACAGAGGCAGAAGCAGTTAGAGACTTTGGTGACAGATGCAACATATTGATTCAAGTTGGAAGTTTTAATTGGTTTCAGGAGTTGCTGCAACAACAACACTAGAGAAAAGTGTTGCATGCAGAACATTCTGAAGGTTCAAGATTGAGATAGAGTTGAATTCCTTTCTTATTGAGAGGGAGTGTTGAAAATAGCAACAAGGAATGTTAAAAATAACATCTAGAAATTCCAATTTAATTTGTCCTTGAACTAAATTGAGAATTACAATTGTAATTTTTTTCTCATAACAACTTGTAATAGTTAAATAAGTTAAGTTGACTTAGTTTTCTTAGGAAATTTGAGTTGGAAGTATATCAGGAGTCATGTAAGTGTGATCCCTAAGTTTTAAGGGTCCATATTGAGTTTATTGGATTTGTAATTAGATAACTCAATTTCACTGAGTTATAGACAATTAAACTAGTTCTAACTGTTGGTGGAACTAGTAAAGGTCTGGTAGTGAGTTGGTTTACTAGTGCATCCACAGTGCTACTCCAACTAACTGGAGATTCACTCAAGAGAAACTCATGCATGTCAGTTCAGAGAAATACCCGGTTGAGAATAGAGTGCAGGGACAGTGTACTATCAGTTGTATGATTTCTTGAGTTGTACAGATCATGCATGTAATCAATTATGGACCTAAGATTGGATTGCCCGGTTATGGAAGAAGTATTTCCTCATTAAATAGAGGTTAATTCCTCTAGGAATTGCGCAAGGAAATAGGTGCTTGGAGAGTAGTAGAAGAGGCTAAGTTTTGGCTTGAGCTAGCTTGTGAGCTGAGAGTTGATTATACTTGTGCAGGGATTGTTCTTGTGAGAACAAGCATTGTATTCTCATCTTGGATTTTTTATTAATGCAATATAAATAGTTGGGGTTTTGAGTTGTGTCCTTCCCCGAATACATATTGTGTTATGTTCCATTGATTATCTTCCTCTTGTCGACTATTGTTTTCATTGATCTTTATGGGCTTCCGCTGTAAAGATAAAGTAGATTCGTGTCTTGTGTTTTAGGAAATTACATGAGCTATCAATCTACAGGAAAATATAAAGAAGATAAGATCAAGAGTTAGAAACAACCAGAGGCTCAAAATCACAAGGTTCCCACACTAAGGGAGAACGGACGCAGAAGGGATCATCCGAACATGCAGTGTTTTCTTCCACCCAAACAATGATCTAAAGTCCTGATAATCATCACGGAGAAAAGAGCGAAATCCAAGGAATAGGTGGAGCAAAGCAAAAACACATCTCAGAGAGCTCATACTCATACAAAGAACTGTAAAAAGGTTCAAAAGGAGAAGAGTTATCCATCATTATGGCCTCTCCAAACTCTGGGTTTGGCAAAAAGTTCAAAAGAAAAAATATAAAAGGGAAAATCTCAGTTTAATTGGTAAAGGGTTCTTTTTTTAATAGCTTGCCTACAATCAGTGCTTTAAGCACATACAATGGTAGAAAGTTACGATTTTCTCCTGACAAAAAAAAACAAACAAAAGAGTAAAAAAAAAACCAAAATTAACCCATAAAAGAAAAAAAATTCAAACATAGAAAAGGAAAAAATAAATAAATAAATAAATGAAAGAAAATTTTAATATAAAAAATATAAAAATAAAAATAAAAAAATAAAACAACATTGTATTTAGAATGAACCACATTAGCTAGTTCAAAAGTCGACCAAATAATACTAATGTGATTAATCTGAAATACATACTTACTAAACATTGTATTAGAATAAAACAGTTGAAAACACACAAATACATATTACAAACTATATATATACTAAAACTTAATTAATTAATTAATTAAATTTAAAATATTAAAAAAATAAAAAATTAATGTGGTGTCCTTGCCCCTACGTGGTGCTAAAAGGTCAATTTCAAGGTATTACGAGTGGGCGACCCTTTTGCGTCGCGCCGAGGTGGGGGTCGATTTTGGGACACTTTCCGTTATGCGACGATGCCGAGGTGGGGGTCGATTTTGGGACACTTTCCCTTATGCGAGGACTCTTCGGTGCCACGCAGGGGTGATGACCTTGTATTAATTTAATATTTTTTTAAATTTATTTATTTATTTAATATATATCTTGGTTTTTTTTTAATGTTTTTTTAATAACTTTTATTATTATTATTATTAATTTTTTTAAATTTGTATTTCCAGTGTCTTTAATGTTAATTTTTGAAAAAAATTGAGATTTATTTTTACAATTTAATTTGTCTAAAATCTCGCAGGAATTCATTGAAATCACAAGCTTGGTGGGTCAACTTTGCACAATCGAAGTTCCCTAGGAGTTTTCTACGGCGTTGAATGCATATATGCAGTCAAAAGACCAATTTAAATAGCGAAAATCAAGATTTCACCTCAAAGTTTTATGTCGGATTGCAGTCAAAAGACCAATTTAAATAGCAAAAATCAAGATTTCACCTCGAAGTTTTATGCCGAACTAGAAAATCCAGAAGTTTTCTAGGGCGTTGAATGCATATATGCAGTCAAAAGACCAGTTTAAATAGCAAAAATCAAGATTTCACCTCAAAGTTTTATGTTGGATTGCAGTCAAAAGACCAATTTAAATAGCAAAAATCAAGATTTCACCTCGAAGTTTTATGCCGAATTTTGGCCAGAAAATCTAGAAAACTCCAAAAGTCGCATCAAAGAAAACTCCTTTGTATTCTGAGCCCTTTTTTATTATTTTTATTTTGATAAATTTTAAATGTTTCTTTAATAATTTATTATTATTATTATTATTATTTTTGGTAGGTAAGCACCTACAAGGGATTTGAACCAGTGAACTATCGCAAGGAGTGTCTTAACAATGCACCTATTCACTGTCAATCCAAAGCCCCGTGGGCATTATTATTGTTATTATTATTATTATTAGATATATTTCAAGTTGTTTTTTTTTGTTCGCATTAAAAAAATTAAATTAATGTTTTTTTCCTAATTGTTTCTTTGTTAATTTGTTTCACCTTTTTTTTTTTTTTTTTTTAAACATTTTAATTTTTGTTTTTTTTTTATTATTTTTGTTTATTTTTATTTTTTTAATTTTGAAACAATATTTATTTATTTATTGTTTAATCTTTTTGTTTTTTTATGAATATATTGTTTTATTTATTTATTGATTATATTTTTTCCTTTTTCAATTTTTTTTTTTTAAATATTTTTTTTTGTTTTTCAAGCTAATTCTTCTCGTAAATCACATTTCAATTTTTCAAATTGATGCATTTTGAACCACTAAGTGTGGTTCATCATCCAGAGTTTGTATAATTTTGATGCTTTTTTTTGTTAATTTTTTTTTTTTTGGTTAGTTTTACTTACAATTTTATTTGAATCATTATTTTTGGAATAAACATCAAATATTATCATTTTTTTGACACAAAATTCATAAAATTTGTTATTTTTTCAAAATTTTCCATAAAAATCCTTTATTTAACATGTCATTTTTAATGAAAAAGTACTAAAATATGTAATCGTTTTAATTATATCATTAAAAAAAATCAATATCTTGTTATTCAATTCCAAATCAAAGATATTTACAAGTACCATGCTTTCCAAAGCACACAATAGGGCCAAAAAAACAACTACAATCTATCCTTATACCATCTGAGAAGGATTAATAGCTATATTCTATCCTTATGACATGAAATAAGCACTAACAACCCCTAAGGGGGAGAATACAACAATCGGTCAGACACCAAATTTAATATCATATCAGAATCAATCATTGACATAGCTTAAATACATTAGCATTGTTAAAAAACTTCAGTGATACATCAAAAAGCTTAACAATGAGATAGAGAGACTATGAAGTCATGCAAAAACAGGACAAGGAGTCCTAAAAACAATGAAAGAAAGCTAGAACAACTATATAGACTCACATGAATCCTTGCTCCATCAAGCCATTCTTCTAAATGAAAGGTCCCTAGTTGAAGCAAAAGACCTTTTTTGGACAGCGAGTCTGCCTAAGGTTAAATTCCTCGTCAGTGTGAAAGAATGAAATGTTGAGAAATCCATTGATCAGGTTTTTAATTCTAGACTTCCAGCAAACCAAATTTAACACGTATAAGTCGGTCTTTCTAAAGAGCTAGTCTATGATGATTTTTAAATCACCACCAAGAAATGGAACATGAAGGTTTATTAAGGCTGCTAAGTGCATGAGACCCCATGCTACCAACAAGACAACCTTAGTATTAGTACCCTGGACAAACCCCAAGCTTGCTTTTATTGTATACTCTTTGTCTAGCTTGATACTGTATCCACCTCCGCATTTCTCATTTTGGGTTACGCCATTCAAGAAGGTGATTGGGTACTGAAAATTGGACCCTAAGAATTTCACTTGTCTCCTATGATCTTCCTTTACCTCAACAGGATACTCTTGCTAGAATGCTAACACATTGGGCGATGCCTGAATCATATTGGGTTGTTGTTTTTTGAAGATCGGTTTATTCCTTAGGCCCTATATTTTCTAAGCGATAAAAATGGGGATGGAGGAGAAATATCTCTTTGTGTTGTGCTAGAACAAGATACATTCATTAAAAGAGTTATGTAGCTCTAACTTTTAATTCCTATAACATGAAGAACATAAAACCATAAGGATTGAGCTACTATGTACCTAATAAATAGATGGTCTATGCTTTCTACTTCACCTTTGCAAAGGATGCAAATGTTGGGCCCATGAAACCCCCTTTTCTCCAAGTTGTCCTAGGTTAAAATTTTATTATTCAATACTAGCCATAAGAAGGTTTTGAGCTTTGTTAGTAAGTCCCATTTCTAGATCAAAGAATGCCACCAAGAGTCTTCCACCTGACAATAAGAAGTAGAAATTTCCATATAAGTTGACTTTGTTGTCACCTTGCTAGAAGATTTGTTCGAGGTCCAAACAAGCTTATCCCTTTAATTGGACAAAGTTACACCATTATATAACAAATTGGAAACAAATCAGTCCCATTCTGGAGCCACATCATTGTGGAGAGCTAGCTCAGACGCTGAAATCCAATCCCCTTTGGAGTAATCACAAGGAAAGGAGCTAAAAGCTTTTCCTAGGATGAACAAGCCTTTGGAAATGAGGGAGTTAATGAAAGGCTCAGAAAAGAAACTGATCTGAAATCACTCGTGAATGATCTCAGTTAATTAATGAAGGTATTACAGACTCATGTGCTAGGGTGTGTCTATGTTATTTTAAGCAACGGATCAATAAGATTGCGAAATACACAGACACTTGAAACAGTAAGAGAAACACAGTAAGCAAATACAAAAACACAACAAATTTAATAAGGAATTCACCCAATCCTCCTAGGCTACATCTCCTGGTCCAGCCTTCAGTGGTGGCCTTTTCTATCGTGTCTTAAAGCAAAGTTTTTATAATAAGGAGTTCAATTTGAGCCTCACTTAATAGATGATGATCAGTTGGGTGGTACTTGGATCCCCCAAGCCTCTAGAGTACATAGACTCCCCCTTACTGAATCTCGACCTCAACTAGTCTCAATGGTATGAGTCCAACTTGGTACTCAATACCTGATAGGTATACATAGAGGAGTTGCTTGAATCTGTCAAGCCTTCTCTGGAGTTCACAGACTCTCAAACTCTCTCTGTCTCTCTCTGCTCGATGCTGCCTCTGCTCTGTAGGTTAGCTCGGCTTCTCTGTTCTCTGCGATTCACTTCTTTTTCTACTTATGTTCCCCTCTGCTCTTTGTTTTTTTGTGGCTTAAAGTCAATTTGCTCCCTGACTGTTCGTTTCCTCTCCCGACTCTCTAGATTTCCTACCTCTGTCCACTAGAATTACCCTACTTTGCATCATCATCGTTGTGTAACGCTGCACAGAGAGGTGGCCACTTGTTTCCTTATGGACTGAGTGCCAGTTTTCTTTGAACGGTCGTTATTTGTGTTACTCCAGGATTTTCCTGCGAAATTGATTCTTCTGCCAGCTTATCGGTCATGCCGGACCTCAACTCTTTATGTGCTTCAGTCTATTTCCTTGTCGAATCCAGTCATCCATCAGGTTGATTCTTCGCCGTTGATCTGGAACCTCCAGATCCTACGATCTCCATCTATATCGCGCGGGTAAGTTTCTTGACTGTTACTCATGCGATGTAAGCAGTTTTCACTTTCATCCGCTGGACACGCATCGCCTGGTGTGTGGCATCACACTGAACTTGGCCAAACCCACTTACCGCTTGAAGTGCATGCGATATCCTGCCGGTTTTGGGTGTGGGACCTGCCTTTTGATGGTTTCCGCACGGTTTCCTATTTTCCTTGTGACTAAGCACTCGGGACTTTCCTTCTCTGAGGGTTTTGCCCTACAATACGCGATTAGTGCTTTGCGCTAATCGTGTATCAAAAACTGCCTCTATTTCTGGATCTGGGCTTCCGATTGCCAATTTGCGTCCATGCACAGTCTCCATGGGCCAACATTCAGCAAGCTTTGACCGAGGGTCCTCGTTGTTCTGTGCTGGCCACAATTGCCATTGTCCAGAGGTAATTTCTGATAAGCTTGTTATTCATAAGATTTTGAATCCTGACATAATTCGAAACAGTCATTGAAATGTTTAAGGATCTAATTCGGATCACGACCTTCCCATTGAAAAAGCTTTTGGACCACCAAAAGTTAGTTTTCAAGCACCGACCAAGTGAGGGTATAATTGTCCCACTTGTCTAATCTCTATCCATTTTGCACTGCTTGGCTTTGAACCCTTGAGTCCAATCCTGAGGTACTCAACATCTCCCCTATGCCTCGTCCTCACCTTCTTGTCTAGAAATGTGTCTTCCTGCAATTCATTAAGATATTCAGGTAACAGGTCATTAATAGAAGGCAATTGACTTTGCTCTTTGGGATCTTCAATTAATGAAGGTTCAAATAGTCTCAAGCTGTTTGCATTAACGAATGAGTAGATGTGCATGTAAGCTGGTGAATCAAGGCGCAATGCATTCTCACAAATTTTCTCAAGTATCTTGAAAGGTCCATAACTTATTGGCTTAAGCTTTTTACCTTCACTTTGCATTTTGTCCTTGCTGATATATAGCCAAACTTGATCACCAACTTGGAAACTATGCTCTATTCGATGCTTGTCATGCCTTGCCTTGTATTTGGCCTAGCTCTTTTCCAACTATTCCTATACTACCTGGTGAATCTCTTGGATTTGTTCAATGAACTTGGTTTCCTTGTCCACATCACTGTGTCCATCAACTTCTATGTCTTTACCAAAGATAAAATCCAAGGGAGACCTTGGTGTGAAACCAAAACAGGTCTCAAATGGAGATCTCTGTGTAGAAGAATGTTTTGCTTGGTTGTAAGCATGCTACACATAACAAAAAAGTTCATCCCAAAGCTTGGGATGCTTGCTGCAATAGCCTCTGAGCAACTGGATCATTGTCATGTTGACTACTTCTGTCTGGCCATCTGTTTGTGGATGAAAAGCTGTGCTTTTCTTTAGTCTGGTGTCCATCAGTTCCCACAAACTCGACCAAAACTTCCCAAAAAATCGGGTGTCTCGATCAGATATAATGGAAGTGGGTAATCCAAAATGAACCCATACATGCTGAAAGAAAATTTTTGTAGTTTGTTCAACTGTAATCTGTTTGTTACAAGGTATCAAAATACACATTTTGCTGAACCTATACACAACAACATATAAATAGTCATGACCTTTCCTATATTTAGGTAGTCCTCCAACAAAGTCCATGGAAATACTTTCCCAAGGATGAGAAGGAACTGGTAGTGGAGTATACAAGCCTAGTTTTCTATTGCTGGGCTTGCTTTTAGCACACATGGTACACCTTCTTACATATCTAGAAATTGTCTCATTCATTTTTGGCCAATAACAAAATCTTTGCAGCTATGCAACCGTTTTGCTTACCCCAAAGTGACCTGAAATTAGAGAAGTGTGTGCTTCTCGAATTATCTTTACTCTTTCAGTTTGTGGAATGCATAGCTTCTCACAGTGATACAAGAGTTGGTCCTTAATGTGATAATCCAATTCTTCTACTCGTTTGCCCTGACTTAAAGTTGCATATACATCTTTGAAACCTATATCTTGAGCATATTGTTCAATGTAGCTCTCATGCAATACTGAACTATGCTTAAGTATAGTGGATGCATTTATAATAGGTCTAAATAGCATATTTGCAACTTTATTGTGTATGTCCTTTTTATATCTGATGACTAAATGAAACTGTTGTAGAAAACCCATCCACCTATATTGTCTTGATTGCTGCAACTTAGTTTGGGAGTGTAGATATTGAAGTGGTTGATGATCAGTATGTATGACTGTCTCTTTGCCCATTAGGTAATGTTTCCACTTTTTTACACTCTGTACTAATGCATACAATTCTTTATCATATGTTGGATAGTTAACTACTGCAGAATTAAATGTCTCGGAATGATAACATATGGGTTTACTATGTTGTATCAACACTTCTCCCATGGCATAGTCACTGGCATCTGTTTGGATCTCAAATGGTCTTTGAAGATCAGGCAGTGCTAGTACTGGTGTTGTACTAATCTTTTCTTTCAAGGTGTTGAAGGCTTTCTGTTGTTCGCCTCCCCACTAAAACACCTTGTTCAATCCTGTCAAAGCATGTAAGGGAGCTGCAATTAAGGAAAAGTTGGAGATGAACTTTGTCCAATATTGTGCTACTCCTAAGAAGCTTCTCACTTTTGTAGCAGATTTGGGTTTAGGCTAGTTTACAATGACTACCACCTTAGAGGGACCTATCTTCAATTCACCACCCCCTACTATATGTCCCAAATAATTCAAAGATGTTTTGCCAAATTCACATTTTGAGATTTTAACATGAAATTTTTCTCTTTTCAAAACATCTAGTGTCTGCTTAACATGCTTTAAATGTTCTTCCCACATTTTTCTAAATATAAGAATGTCATCCAAATATACAATAACAAAATCATCAAGAAAAGGTCTAAGTACATCATTCATTATTCTCATGAAAGTAGCAGGAGAATTAGTTAAGCCAAAAGGCATAACTAGCCACTCATACAATCCCTGCTTTGTTTTGAAAGCAGTCTTCCATGCATCTTGTTCTGCAACTTTGACCTGGTGATATCCACTATGCAACTCTAACTTGGAAAAATAAACAACTTCTTTCAATTGATCTAATAGATCATCTATGCGAGGAAGGGGGAAAAATCGTTCTCTTATTCAGTGCTTGGTAATCAATGCACATTCTCCATGAGCTATCTTTCTTTCTCACCAAAATGATTGGCGACCCACATGGTGATGTGCTAGGTCTGATGAACCCCTTCTCGAGCAACTCCTACACCTGCTTCTTGATTTCTGCATTCTCTAAAGCGGACAAACTGTACATTCCGATGTTAGGCAATGGAGCATCTTGTTGCAAATTAATATCATGAACTATTTCTTTTTTGGGTGGTAGAACTTTAGGTTCTTGAAACAAGATATCATACTCTGAAACAACTTTTTCTAAATCAGCTTGTTGTTTAACATCACAACCCTCAAATACATTGGTTTTAACAGGTTTCTTTTCCTTTACAACCATCAGTAAAAATTGTTTGCATGAATTTACAATTCGTTTCATTTGCCCTAAGTTTATGAGAGTATAATTATTCTTGAGCTTATGAGCTCTTACAAAATATTCGATTCCATCTTTAACGAGAAGATATTTTTTCTCAGCTCTATAGAAAATAACTTTTCTATCATACAAGTAAGGACTTCCTAAAACAATTCCACATATATCCAGAGGAACTGTATCTAACTCAACCTCATCTACAAATGCTAACCCAAAAGAAAACTTAAGTTTACATTGTCTAGTCACTTGTAGTTGTGCTTTATCACTTAACCAACCTAATGGGTATGGTTTCTTGTGAGGTGTAGTCGGTAATCCCAACTTCTTTACAATTGCTTTAGAAATTATATTTACTTGTGAGCCACTATCAAACAAAGTATCAATCTTTTTATGCTTGGAAATAACTCAAATATGGAAAAAGCTCATTTTTTTTTCTCTTATTTTCTTGATCATCAATAGATTGTGCAAAATTACTAGTAGATGCTTCAGGATTCTTACCTTTTATACCTGTGGCTGCAATGGTTGTTTCATCTCTTGAATCCTAACCCAAATCTTCTTGAATAGCTACAACAATCTTCTTCTTCTTGCCCTCAAACTTCTTAGGTCTCAGCTCCGAATGCAGAATCCAATAGTGCTCATCATCATGCCCATCCTTTTTACAGTGAGTGCATGAAGACTTTGCCTTTTGTGCAATATTAGCCTTCCTTTCTTTCCATTTCTATTTTCTTTTCTCCTTATTCTTGCTTGCAATGGGTTTGGATGATCCCCCAACTTCTGGGTTTCCATTCCTTCGTCTAGCTTCTAGATGTGTAGCTTGAACAAATACCTCATCTATACTAGTGGGATTAAACATGAGGATAGTGTGCCTCATGTAGTTGTGTAGACCACCTATGTACTTCAACAGAATCTCAGGTGAATCAAATGAAATTCCTAGAATCAAATCTCTCTTCCTAAATTCTTGGGTGTAACCCTGTACACTTTCCCTTTCAATTGGCGAAGAGTTTGCTAGCTCATCATAACTTACTGCATGTAAGCTAGTGGACATAACTGTTTTTGATTGCAAAAACAAATTCACTCCAGACAAAAAGAATCTTACCATGTTTCTTCATGTTAGCTTGGGTCCTACCTTCCCACCATACCAAGGCAGTGCCTCCGAGGCGTAGGCTGGCCAGCTGAATCTTACTCTTTTCTGAGTCGATACTCTGCACTATGCAAATAAAAATCAATTTGTCTGATCCAGTTATCCAGCTCTTCTGCATTCAACTCTCCATCATATATGGGTAAATCAAATTTAACATCTAATTTGATCAAAGATGTATTCTTTTTATGTTCAGGGCTATTAGGAGGTATGAGAAAGCTTTCTTCTTTCCCTTTTCCTTTTGAGTGGTCATGGAGGAGAGACTCTTCTTATCCTTTATATTTTTTGGAGCCTGATGAATCCTCATCTTTATGTTTCCTAAGGTCCCTATACATTTCCTCTACCATGGACCTCATGGCCAGGAAACTATCTATAATTGAGGGTCTAGCCCCAAGGGACTTTCCCCTGACATTTTCTTTTGAGGATAGACTCTTCCAATTTTCGGATTAGTTTTGACCAATTCTCTTTCTCCTAATTTAAGCTTTGATCTAGTTAGCATTCAACAACAAAATCCAGCACAAGCTTGTCTAACCTTAACAACCTAAAGCTATGATACCACTTAATCTGAAATCACTCGTGAATGATATCAGTTAATTAATGAAGGTATTACAAACTCATGTGTTGGGGTGTGTCTATGTTATTTTAAGCAACGGATCGATAATATTGCGAAATACACAAGCACTTGAAATAGTAAGAGAAACATAGTAAGCAAATACAAAAACACATCAAATTTAATAAGGAGTTCACCCAATCCTCCTGGGCTACGTCTCCTGGTCTAGCCTTCAGTGGTTGCCTTTTCTATTGTGTCTTAAAGCAGAGTTTTTACAATAAGGAGCTCAATTTGAGCCTCATTTAATAGATGATGATCAGTAGGGTGGTACTTAGATCCCCCAAGCCTCTAGAGTACACAGACTCCCCCTTACTAAATCTCAACCTCAGCTGGTCTCAATGGTATGAGTCCAATTTGGTTCTCAATACGTGATGGGTATACATAGAGGAGTTGCTTGAACCTCTCAAGCCTTCTCTGGAGTTCAAAAAATCTTGAACTCTCTCTGTCTCTGTCTGCTTGATGCTGCCTTTGCTCTGCATGTCAGCTTGGCTTCTCTGTTCTCTGCAATTCACTTCTTTTTCTACTTCTTTTCCCTCTGCTCTTTGTTTGTTCATGGCTTAAAGCCAATCTGCTCCCTGATTGTTCGTTTCCTCTTCCCGGCTCTCTGGATCACCTGCCTCTATCTGTTGGAATTCCCCTGCTCTACATCATTTTCGCTATGTAACGCTGCACAAAGAGGTGGCCACTTATCGCCTTACGAACTAAGTGTCTGTTTTCTTTGAACAGTCATTATTTCCGTTACTTCAGGATTTTCCCGTGAAACTGATTCTTCTTCCAGCTCATCGGTCATGCCGGACCTCAACTCTTTATGTTCCTCAGTCTATTTCCTCGTCGAATCCGATCATCCATCGGGTTGATTCTTCGCCATTGATATGGAGCCTCTAAATCCTACGGTCTCTGTCTATATCGCACGGGTAAGTTACTCGACCGTTACTCACGCGATGTAAGTGGTTTTTTCTCTCATCCGTTGGACATGCATTCCTTGGTGCATGGCATCGTGCTAAACTTGGCCAAACCCGCTTACCACTCGAAGTGCACGAGATATCCTGCTGTTTTTGGGCGCAGGACTCGCCTTTTGACGGTTTCCGCACGTTTTCCTGTTTTCCTCGTGACCGAGTGCTCGGGGCTTTCCTTCTCTGAGGATTTTTCCCTGTGATATGCGATTAGCGCTTTGCGTCTAGAAACTGCCTCTGTTTCTGGATCTAGGCTTCCGATTTCCAATTTGCGTCCATGCGGTGTCTCCATGGGCCAACGGTTAGCGTGCTTTGACCAACTGTCCTCGTTGGGCTGGCCACAATTGCCATTTTCCAGAGGTCATTTATGATAAGCTTGTTATTCGTAAGATTTTGAAGCCTGACATAATTTGAAACAGTCATGGAAATGTTTAAGGATCCAATTCGGATAAGAAACAGTAAGGAAAACCACCAAGGAAGGAACCTTTACCCAAACGGATCTGGCATCCATTTCCACCTTCCACATATGCCACTTAAAGATCCAAGGAAAAGAGGCCATAAGTCCTTTCCACGCCATGGAACCGAATATAGAAGTGGCAAATTACTTCACAACCATTTTGTGAATCCAGTTAATCAAGGGTTGGCTTTTGAGGTATTTTTCCTTAATCATTGAACTCCAAAGGCCATTGTTTATGAAGTCTCCCCACAGATTATTTGTAACAAGGGATTTTCCAAACCAGAAAGGATTTTTGAGCCTCCAAACCCCTAGATTTTAGGCCTAGAGAGAGTTTCCCAACCAGCGAGATGAATTTTTTCTTATGGAGAAAACTAGATTTATCAAGACTTACTTCTGTTCCAGTCGTCAAATAGGAGGTATCAATAATTTTTTTAAAATAAATCTATTTAGCTAGAGAACCATCCCCTAAGATGAAAAAATAATCTACAAATAACATAAGGAACAAAACTAATTCAGTAATGACTTTGATGCCTTTAATTCTTCCCTCCCTTTTTCCTTAGTGATTAATCTGTTGATGCCTTCCATAACCAAAAGGAATACAATAGGAGATAAAGGGAATCCATGACGGAACCCTATGGAGCAGGGAAAGAATTGAGAAGGGGTCCATTAATTATGGTAGTGAAAGAGGAGGTTGAGACACCTTCCATTATCCAATTGGTTAGTTTTATCCCTAAGCCTATTTGAATCAGCAACATTCTAAGGAAATTCTAGTTAACCTTATTATAAGCTTTTAGTTGATCGAGTTTGAATAAGAGGGCTTTGGTCTTCCTGATATTAATTGAATGGATACATTCCTGGACTAAACCTATAGCTTCGTGAATATGTCTTCCAAGCAAAAAATCAAACTGTTCCATGGAAATTACAAAGACCAACTTGTCGTTGATATGATTAGCTATTGTTTTGGCAATGATTTTATAGGTCAAATTACACAAGGAGATGGGTCGAAATTGGTCAAAGTAAAGGGCTTTAGAGGCTTTGGGAACTAGAGCAAGAAAGGTAATATTGGTGAAACTGTTGATCCTACACTTGACTCTTGATTCCTCAATGACTTGTAGGAGATCATTCCCTGACAAATCCAAAAAATGTATGAACAATTCAATAGTTCAGCCATCAGGCCCCAGACTTTTATCTTTGGCACAAGAATTTAGGGTACCACCTAATTCCTCCAAAGAGACTTGTTTGCCAATAAAATCTGCATACTCCTTAGAGAAAAATACAGGGGACATATTAATAAATTGAAGTTGTTCTCTGAGGTTATTTATGAGATGGTTTTTATTATTAGAGAAACTTTGAGATCTAAAATGGGCCTCTTAAAGAATATAATAAAATAATAGTGGAAAAATAAAATAGATTAGATTACTTCATCAGGTTTTGGAGGAAAAAAAGAAAAAACTATATATATAATATATATATATATATATAATAATTTTTTGTTTAACTCGTATTTTAAATTTATCTCCCTATGATTTTACTCAAATTTCGAGCGGGAGGACTCATTGGATGCAAAATTTAAACTTGCATCCAAGGAGTACCTATGTTGCATACTTTCTACATAGATTACTACATGAAAAATGTGAAATACATGAAAAGACATGATTGCAATCACATTTTTCATGCATTTCACATTTTTCTTATAGTAGGGTCTAACACAAGCATTCAACACAGATACTCCTTCGGTGAAAAATTAAATTTTGCATCCAATGAGTGCGCCTGCCCGAAAATTTGAGTAAAATCATAGGAAGATAAGTTAAAAAATATGAGTTGAAAAAGTAGTTTTTTTTTTTTTATTTTATTTTTATTTTTTTTATTTTTTATTTTTATTTTTATTTTTATCGTTTTACCTTTTTAGTCAAAAAGTGGTGAATCATACCCCATGGTTGAAATCATCATATCGAATCTTATTGGTTCTTATAAAGTTTATTTTTGTTGTACATTTTTGTTTTGAGGCCCATTTTTAACCTCAAAAGTTTCTCTAATGAAAGGTTAAGGAAATAGGAGACTGCAACCCTTTTAATACCCTCTTTTCCTGAAATGATTAAACCACCCGCACCTGTAATATCCCAAATGGTATTGGATGTCTTTCTGCAGGACGCGTATTTATGGAAAATTTTGGAATTACCATCACCTTTAGCTATCCAATTGATTATGCTTTTGATTCACAATGCCTCTTCATTTCTCTTTATTAGATGAAGTCTTCTTGTTTGTAAACAACCTAGGCATTCCTTAATTTCTGAAGGAAACATTGCAGAGATGAATGAATGCCTTAAGAAGTTGATCTCTTGTTTTATAGCTCCTAATCCAATGCTCATATCTCTCTTTTTATTCTTCTCCCATCTGATTACAATTTTCCTAAACATATTTAACTTGGAAGAGAATCGGTCCATAACTGAATCAATATAAGGAACCTCCAGACCAGTCCAAGTTTCCCTAAAAAGTCAATTAAAAAATTGATCATTGAGCCAAGCATGATTAAATTTAAAGGGATTGTGAGAAAAAAAGTTTCATCCTTCTACAATATGGGAGAATGGTTTGATATGACATCCGAGGTAGTACAAGATCTATAATTACTGATACAAGAGATAAGGTTTTCAACCAATAGAAAATGATCCAAATGCTTCACTATACCCTCACTTCCCACTTTACCATTTCTCCAAGAAGGAACTAAAGGAGTTGGGCAAATGTCAACTAGTCCAATATTCTAGAATAGGGAAGAAAAATACAAAGTAATAGGGTATTTCTGGCTTTACTTCCCATACTTTGATGGAAGACGTAGTCAAATTAAGGTCACCTGCTAGGATTAAATTATCCCTACCTAGAAGCCCACTGGACTAAAAATCATCCCAAAAATACTTCATGTCAATGTATGGTCCATAGCAGTTGATCATAATCACCATATTAGAAAAAACATTTAATCTGCCTTCCAAATAAGACTAACATTAGAATGAAAAGCAAAGAAGGAGACCATAGAAGGATCCCATAATGCAATCAGACCTCCAAATTGTCCTTCAACATTTGATCCACAAACGCACCAGCCTCGACAATTTTTTATCAGGAAGTCTAAAGCTTTGGACCTTGAAACCATCGTTTCCTAAAATAACATCACAAAAGGATGATAAGTTTCAACTAGTATTTTGTGGGATAGGAATTTGCAAGCCCCTCCAATGCCCCTAATTTTCAAGGATAGCATTATCATTCCTAAATTCCAGCTATGGGAAATTGTGCTCCAAGGGCCCGAGAATAAGAGGCATTCAAAGTTCCATGAGGGACCTTCTCTAGCTTGGGATTTCTTGTTATTTTTTATTTCTTTTTTCTAACTGTAATGAAAGCATCAAAGATAATATGGAATCTAGCCAAGGTAGATGAGGCAAAATTAGAATTAAGCATTAGTGAGGGATGGTATTAAAACATTCTTTGATATCTGAATGAGAAGAGGCCAACAAGCCAACTGAATAAGTCGTAGCATGTGAGGGGATATCTTATATCAAAGATGGAAGAGAAGGAAATGAGGACACGTCGAGGAAAACTGGATAAGAGGATTGACCTCCACTTATGGTAATAGGATTTATATCCTCAAGGGGAAGAGGAGGGGGAATAAGGCCCACTAAAGCATATTTAAAAGGGGGAAAATTGGTTATAGGTTGAAGCGATTGAGAGAAATTAAGAGGCCTGTAGGACAAAGTAACCAAATTAGAGGAGTTGGGTGGAGAGAGACTAGTAATGATTCTAAGGCCAAGGGAAGCAAGGAAATTTTGGAGCATATTGGTCTTCAAATTGGGAGAAACATCATGGTTGACAAAGTTATGATTGAGACCATCAAGCATTAAAATATATTTTGGAGTAAGTACAATACTTAAAGAGTCTTGGATAGGGGCTACCTGTGTAGAGAAGGCAACCTTGAGACGAGGATCCTGAGGAGGAGCATTTGAAGAGCCATTTGCATATGACACGATCTTCGTTGAATCAATAGAGGTGAAATTGATGTATGGAGGGACCTGTCTAGACCCTGAAGCATTATTGTTAACCTAATTGAGAAGCCCCAAGGAAACAATTATGTAAGTGCCAGAAGGAACTTCCATCGAGTTAGGGGAGCTAGATGTTCCTTTCTAAGTATTATTCCCTATAAAGTTTGACTTGATGATGATGCTCATCCTTCTTCACTCTGCGAGGACGATTACAATCCTTTCAAAGATGTTCAGTTTGATGATAGTCAAGGAACCAAAAGGGGAGTTTTTAGTAATCCAGACGTTGCACATATGGCCTCTCACCACAATCGATAACCATTTCCTCAAGAAAGAAATTCTTTGTATCCAGTTCCAAAAGCACCCATGCAACTCATTTATCAAATTCCACCTGATATTTGTCATCAAAATAGATAAATTTCCCCAAAGTGTTAGTAATGCTGATAAGGATGTTTCTCGTCCAAATTTTAAGAGGAAACCTTGGTAGTTTAACCCAATAGTACTTAAGTTGAGGGTTTTCAAGTGTCGGATTGAAGCTTACATGCCATCTTTGGGTCTAGAGAAAGCCTCTTCCAAAAACCCAAGTTTTAGGCAATATTTTATTGAGGTCTTCTTCTCGTAAGAAATGAAAAGTCAGTTAGTCTTTTGCAAGGAGACTAATCATAAGATCATAGCCTAAAATATTTTTCCATGTTGTCTACACCCATGATTGAATATGTCCCCTGGTAAAGGAGATCTAAAACATTCTTCCTACCAACGTTATTTGTACCACCCTCAAAATTTTGTTCAGATTGACATCAAGATCGAGGGTTAAGGAGGGTTTAAACTCTGTAGTTTTTAAGGATTTCTGCTTCCTAAGAACCCTCACTGATTCTCCATGAGCCCCTGAGTGTGAGGTCTTTTGCAGAGGAGATGATTTCTCTTCTTGTCTAGATGGGAATTCCACTATAGTTTGCTTAGGCTGAGAAGGGTCAATGACTGAGGACAAGGAATGATGAGTCCTTGGCCTAGGATATGTTAACTCCCCTCCTTCAAAGATAGTTTTCTAAGAGTCATTGGGACAGGGTTGTTGAAATCAGTAACCAAAATCCCATTTGAAATAGGGGGAGACCAAATCTATTAGGTCAAGGAATTATGATGAGTAGGAGGATAAGTAGATAAGGCAGGAGGGGAAGGCGGTTGAGAGGCTAGAAAAGAGATCTTATTTTTGAAGCAAGAGATGTTTGACTAGATTTTGAATGATCTATGAAAAATTGGGGAGGCATCATCTCGTCCCCCCCAAAAAACCAAAATATAGAGGTCCTAATGTGTTTGACATCACTTGGCAGAGCTATATTAAAAAGATGAAACCCGACAAAACACACACCCCAATTCAGAAATTCATAAAGAAAGCATCCCCATGACCTGACTTAGAATAAAGAGAAGCGAAAGACTTAACAAAAGCCACATAAACCAACTAAACCCAGACTTCGATGTTGAGAGAGAGAGTTAGTTGCATACCTCCAAGAGAGAGATCATTATTGTCACACGATCCTCATTAGCACTAAGCAGGTTTCTACACTGAGTAGGGTTTCCTTAAACCCATTACCAACCATCGTCAGTCTTCTATCATAGAAAACTAAACTTATAATAGATATTAATTCCAATTTTTTTTTTTTTTTAATGTATGATAAAAACTTATATATATAAATTTACAATTTACAATTTATATGTTTATAAAATTTTTAACAAAATGAAATAAAATATTATAATATCTATATACTTTAAAAATTAATACATATGCACTTGGAAACCCAAATTGAGAATGTGAACTATGAACCTCATTTATCACACAAAAAAACAATTTTTGAAATTTAATTTAATTTAATTGAGGAAAATATTATTAGTATTTATTTTATTAATTTAATAGAAACTATCTACTATCTCTTTTATTTTAATTTATATATTAATGTTTATTTAAAATCAAATTTGATTTATGGAATTATAATATATAATGTGAAAAAATAAGAAAAATGAAACACAAGAGATGTAAAAGAGAGAGTGATAAGTTATTTGTTAAAGCACTCTTTCTAGAAAGGTTGAACGTTTAAAACCTTATAGGTATGAAATATTAGCTATTTTGAGGGTTGGTGTCACCCTGGGTGTGATCCCTAGGTGATATTGATGGTAGATACACCCTTTGAGGTTTCCAAACTAGTAAACAAAAAAACATGCAAAAAAATGATAAAATCTTAAAATAAATATTAAAGAATAAATAAATCAAAAAAATTTCAAAAAAGAAGGAAAACACTTCTATAAAGATTTGATCCCATGAGATGAAGAACAATGAGGGAGCTCCTCCAAAGAAAAGAACCCTAAATTAAACATGTTACTTTAGAGAGACACTTATAACACGAGGCCAAAAACAAGTGTGCAATGTGCAATAGTCATGAGGCCATGAGAACCCTTGGGTCTATAATGTCTTAGAGGTTTATCATGTGAGATTGGACATGGGGCATCTTTTGTACTTATGCAAGAGTGATAGGATAAGGAAGTGATCAACTTGCACCTTGTTCCAAAGATGAATTGATTTTGGAAATTTGATGATGAAGCTTGAGCCTCTCATGGACGAAGAGGACTAAGCATATACCGGTCCTCATAAGCCATAAGGATTTGTAGATCCAATTGAATTCTTGGAGAGATAATAAATTCATCCACTCATATCATAAAAGAGAGAACATATAAACATAAAGTGATCATTGATCTTAAATTCTAAGGTGTTAATTTAGCAAATACGTTACTAATGAAGAAGATAATGATCTCTCTTAATACAAATATGGTGAGAGGAAACTTTACATTAGATGAAGGGAAGGTTAAAAATATGTGACCACTAAAACTCAACGTATTAACCCATCACAAATATGGAAACATACAATTACAAAGTTAAAATTTTGAAGAATACAATTCAATAAAATTGAACCAAGTAAACATGAAATCAGGTTTGTGAATACCTCTATTAAAAGATCGAAAGCATCCAAAGAAACTTTAAATTCAAATAAATTTTTGATATCAAAATAGAAACACACACCTCTGATTAAGAAATTTATGGAAATGCTTGTCCATGCACGCGTGGGATAGTTGGTTTCCCTCCCTTAACAATGTGTTGCTCTATCCATTCCTTCTTGAATGCACACACTACCATTCGGCTTAATGAGAAGGATTAAACCTTTGTTGAACTCCTAGCTTCAACAATGTCATATCCTTGGCATTATGCAAGTGAACTTGTGGAACTAGTACTTAGGGAAGGCATCAATTAGTGTGGAAGCATGTGGGATTTATGGGACATTCATTTTGCTCCATGGAACATGGCTTGTTAAGTTTATGATCTAGTTTTTCTACTCCTATTTATTACGTTTTTGGCTCATTATTTCCCTCTCTGATTCTCCATTCTATGGTATTTTCCCTTCCCTTGCTTCCATACTGCTCTCAACATCGTGTCTATATGTAATTCATTAATGTTGGAAAATGGCAACAAGAAATTGCTAAAAACAGAAGTGCTAAAATTAGCAATTTGGGTACTAGTGCTGGATTGAGCAACAGGGAATGAAAAATGGAAGTGCTAAAAATAATATTCTATTTTTAGCAGTTCAGGTTGGATTCTTATTTTAGTTTGTCCCTGGACTAAACATAGGAAGTAAAATTCGAATTTGATATCAACAATAGTTTCGAAATTAATTAATTAATTCATCTTGAGTTAATTAGTTAAGGAAAATCAAACTTGAAGTCTATGTGAGCACATGCAACATGTTCTCCATTGATTGAGGAATTTAACCTTCAGTTAAAGAGATAAGGATGAGTTGTAATATTGAGTTGTAATCAGTTGACTTAGTTTAACTTAGTCAAGTCCAGTTAGATTATTTTAACAGTTTGTTAAATTAATGAGAGTTCAGTTAGTTAATGCTTGCATGCATGTAACTACTGTAATTCAGATATCTGAGTATTCACTCATGGATAACTCATGCATGTCAGTTTAGTTAGAGGCCCAGTTGAGATCAGATGGAGGGACATTGTACTATCAGTTGTTAGGATTTTCCTTGCATGCAGAAGGAATATTAGTCCTTATCGATTGTGTAGTTGGACCTGAGGTCACAGTGAGTGTGATGAGGCTAATTCACACTTGTGATATCATTGGACCCTAATCAAAACTACGCAAGGAAATAGGAGGCTTGGAGGGCTTGAGGAAGATATATTCTATGTCTATTGAGTCTGTGAGCAATATTATTTGAGTGCATAGAGATCAAGATAGCTTGAGAGCTAATTCTTTTTGTAACTTAAACAAGATTTCCACTTGTATGATAATACAGAGTTGGGGTTTTAGGCTGGTGCTTTCCCTAGTGATATATCTTCTGTGTTATGGTTGATTACTTCTCATTCTCAGTTATATCTATTCATGCTTGATGTTGCTCATGTTCGGTTAAGCTTCCGCTAAATTGTTTTTAGAAGTAGATCAAGTGTTTTGCTTTAGTACATTGCATTACCAGGTGATCTACAATGGGAATTTCTACATGGTATCGGAGCAAAGGTGATCAAGGAAGAGCAATATACAAGTAGGAGAAGTACGAAGTTTAGTTTCTAGATATTGAATTGAGTTCTTATCACATCTATTTTACTGATGGCGTTCAATGGTTTAAGACTCAAATATGCCCTTGATGGCAGTTCGAATTATATAGCCTGGAAGGATCACACGAAGGCAGTATTGGAAGATAATGGCCTTAAGGACTTCATTGATCAAGAAGTCCAGAGGCCGACTGATGCTACTCAACTAGCAGAATGGAAAAAGTGTGTGGCTAGAGCAAGGAGAATCCTCCTAGAGGGAGTTCGAGATCACATTGTCTTGTGCCTCCATGGGAAAGAGACTCCATTTTCGATGTGGAAAACATTGAAAGATCTTTATTAGAATAGCAACGATCAGAGGAAGCTAATGCTGAAGGACAAACTTCAAAAGATCAAGTGCAAAAAGGGCGACACAATCTCTACATTCCTGAACAAGCTCACCACCTACAGGGATGAGCTTGCAAGTGTAGGGGTTCTGACTGCTGATGACGACATGGTGAGTCTAGCACTCGCTCTTCTAAAGAGTTGGCATAGCTACCAGGACTCAGTTAATTGAAGAGAGAAACTACCAGATTGGGAACGAATTTGGTCGGACCTAATGCAGGAGGAGATAACGCGGAGCACCAGGGATGGATCTTCATCAAAACAAGATGATGAAGAAAATCTAGCTTTAGCGAGTAAAGCTAAGAAAGGGAAAGGGAAGGTGTCCCAATCCAAATCTTCTCATGGTGGGAAGAAGGTTGACAAGTCGAAGGTCCGATGCTTTCACTGTCATGAAGTGGGCCATTAAGCTATGAATTGTCCATAGAAGAAATCCAAGAAGGGTTCCTCAGAGGGATTTGATGGTGATGCACTAGCTTCATGTAATAACCATAACTGGAAAACTAGAAAACAGGAACCGTAAGAATTATGATTTTTGTACTTACCTGAACTTCTATCTGATCTGGTGAAGTTGATGATGCTGCTACTGCTTTGCTCCAATTACCGGGAGACCAATTCCACCCAGCCAGACTGAGCAAAGACTGGCTGCTCAATCCAGTAAGCTTCTCACAGAAGCTCACTGTCCCCCGTGCCCAGAACCTCAGACGGATTAAAGCTCTTCCAATCGTAGACCTCTCTCATTGTTGAATCCCTCCTCCTGGTTTCTCACTTCATTCTTCCAGCCCCCTTTCTCGGTTCAGACCTCCGATTTTTAATTGCGGGCTTGGCGGTGGCCGCCCTCCTACCTGCAGCCACCGCCTTCCCTCCTCCCGACACGCCTTCCATGCATTTTTGCGACTCTCATATATTTTTGCCCCTGCTGTCTTGTGTCTGTTCTTATGTATCCTATTTGTTTTATGCACCCCTTATATAAGGGTGTTTTCTTTTATTTTTGATTTTATTTTTATTATAAGGTTTTAATTTTATAAAGTTTATATATTTTATAAAGTTTAAAAATTTATATTTTATAAAGTTTACTTTATATATTTTATAAAGTTTAAAATTTATATTTATAAAAGTTTAGTAATATTTATTTTAAATTTTAATTCATATTTGTTTTAAGGTTTATTATATCTGTTTTAATATAAAGTTTAAAACTTTATGTTAGTGGATTAGTTTAGATGGGTTGTTACATACACTCCCCCTTCGGAAAACTTCGTCCCGAAGTTAGAGTTTTAGGTTTAAGGTTTTAATGGACACGTCTTTCCCTATCTAGGTTCCCAAGCTATTCTAAAATCCTCCTATCCTTCCTAATCTCTTCTGCTCCCATCCTATCCGTCCTCTATTGCAGTATGACATGGCGTTAGTTTTACTGACCTAACCATTCATAAACTCTAAGCTGACAGCGTCGGTTATACCGACCTGATTCCTAGTAGGCATCCAACAGTCATCATCACACGTCTAGGGGAGCGTGATTCGCACAGTCCTCCCATGACTCCAGGGTTCGGAGGATAAACGGTGGGCAACACCTCCACCCCTCCTAGTAGAAATAGGGCTAATACCCTATCATAGAATCACTTTGAGCTTTAATTGTTCCGAGGTTCTGTCATCACGTGGTCATCCCAGTAACTGTCTATTACCTGCAATCATACACTTATCTATGCATTCGTAAAATGTGCATCAACATATTCAAAATAACTCACGTATTATTCACTTATGAATTCATCTGTTATACTACAGTACAACATATTTTGCTATATTCCATGCATGTCTTTTGACTTTCATCTAGAATGTATTCACTTCCTCATTTCTATCCCATCGATCATATTGACATGTATAAATAAATCAGATCTATAATATCTTAATTTCTTTCAGAAGTAAAATCATTCAACTGTCTTAACTTTACTTTGACAACTATAATTTAGTAAAATGAACCACATATATTGTTTTGGTATCCATGTACCAGCAGGAATTAAACATATATTATGCCACAAAATTTCACGTTTATCTATAATCATCAAAATGTTTCTGAGTATATGATTATAGTGAAGTAAATATATACTAAACATAGTTTAAAGCTCTTCAAGATGGACATAGATTAGGGTATCTCTGACATATGTCCTCTGTATTTTCCCAAGTTGCTGATCCAGGACTATACTTGTCCCATTGGACCCTAACTTGGTCCATGAGGCAGTTCCTCAGCTGTCAAACCCTATGTCCCAGTATGCGTAATGGTTCGACCGTTACGATTCCCTTGTCCCATACCTGAAGATCCCGCTATAGTGGGTTGATGCACTGCTTGGTCGTTGCTAATTACTGCATGAATTCTACGATTACCTTGATTGTTTGATATTGGTCCCTCCCCAGTCCTATGCAATATATTCGATGAAGCTTCAGGAAGTCACGTTGAAAATGTGGTCCCCCACATCCCCAACAATTAAGCTGCATTGATCCTCTTGGATCAGGACGTGAATTTCTAGAGAATGAGCTTCGTCCTCTCATGTTGATTCCTCCCGAATTTCTTCCTCTATTGGCAGTCCCTCGAGATGTCCATGGGTTGGTGTTTGATGATCCCGCGGCTATAGTGTTTACTTCCATGGGAGCTCTTGTCTCTATATTTCTCGGGGTAAACCTATTACTATAAGGTGGCCTCGAGCTACCTCTGTTGAAGAAGTTTTGAGGATTCTTTCCTGGAAATCTTGATTGTAAAGGTTCTGCTGTCCCCATATCTTTTTTGATCCCTAGGTGCTCTTCTGCATAACGACCACATTCAACCACCTCGGCTACTGATGATGGTTTCCACATGCTTACCAAGGCTCTGATGCGAGGATTTAACCCAAATATGAAGCGTTCAGCTTGACGTTCATCAGAATCTAAGTAGTGAATGTATTTTACAAGCTCCATAAACTTTATTTCGTTTTCTTCCATAGTTTTATTTCCTTGAATTAATGTATGAAAGGCTCGGGATTGCTGTTGTTGAAAGTATGGAGGTAAATACTTCGCGCGGAACCTTTCCTCAAATAGTTCCCAAGGGACATTATCCGATGTAAGGTGCAGCTGTTTTTCCATATTTCCCCACCAAATCAAGGCACTTTCTTTTAATTGAAATACGACAATTTTTGTTTTTGCCGAAGAAGAATATTCTCTTAACCTAAAGCATCTGTTCATTCCTTCTAACCATGCTTCAGCGTGTTCACCTGCTCGACCTCCTAAGAATTCTGGGAGTCTGATTTTCTGAAGCTCCTTAGAAATGTCTTCTTTCAATCTTCTGGGCTCAAAATTCTTTGGTTCTGCTGAACTGGTAGCCAAATGTTGAAATTCCTCTTTGGTTTTAGCCTTAGTGGATTCTTTTAATGTCTCCAATAAGGCTTCCAAAGAGTTCATTATCACAGTCAACTCTGGCGCTGGGGTGATTGATGTTGATAATGGTCTTGGTGGTGACAATGGTGATGGTGGTGGCGATGGGGACGATGATGGTGACGGTGGTGGCCTTAATGGTGGTGATGCTTCCCGATCACGTCGTCGTCGCTCATAAGTCCTTACCATTGTAATGATTCCTGAACACATAATAAAATTCTATAAAAATTTTGAGGTAGACAACCGAATTTAATGCATAATTTTCTTTTGCGACTGCACATTCATAAAGGGGTATAGTTTTGCTATATTTATCCTCTAGGCGGATCTTACTGGTACCGAGGTCAAGGAGGGTGGTCTCGTGACCTCCTTGTCCTAATGCAGGGTATTCTATCCTAATATGAATAATGCAGAAGTGTATGGTTATTAGCTCCTAAGGTAAAACATCTAAAGATTATTTACCAAATAACATCCACAATTGAAAAATGTTAAATGTCTCGTTCCAATGTACGTCGGTAACATACCCGCCATACCTCAATCTAGCTATTACATTTAAGGAAGGTCATACATATTTATATTCTGAATATATTACTTGGATATGGATTAAATCTATAAAAAGAAGGGTTGTTCTGGTTCCATATCAGTTTGTCCTTTAGTTGGAAAATTTACCATAGACATGTCATGATCAAAATCTAGAAGAGATACAATTCAACAGTATACCATAAATGTAGGTTGGGGTCAACTGAAGGATAAATTCAGATCAATAGTCGAATTGGACCTAAAATGTAGGTCAGTGGCCTACATATTGCAGTTGATCATGCAAGGAAGAAAAATAGCTCTTTTAATGTTTCCACTGCATCCTACTTTGAAATTTGAGTGACCGAGGACCAAAGGCACCAACACTGTGCGACATCCACTTTTACTGAAATCATGGTAATCCAAGCTCTCTTCCTGATTGGTTGCGTTGCCTACTTTCACATCATGTGATATTCAAGAAGCAAGCCTAACTGACCCTTCTCCCAAAGTTAGATTTCATGTCTTTGTAACCAGGCTTTGAACAAGCCATACTAGTTTAGTATTTTCTTTTATCCTTATTTTGCTTGAGGTGAATTGCTTTTGCTAAAACTGATAGGTACCTACTCCTCATTCTTTGTACCGGACTCTCTTAAAATGAGACTCAATTTTGTATTGTAAGAATTACAATGATGGCTTCTATATTTTACTTCTATTCATAGACATGATTATTTCTTAGTATGAACTTACCATTAATTGGAAACCCAGCTCTTACAATTTTTAAAAGAATATATGTTGCATATATAAAGGGCATAGAAGTGTGTACTAGACCAAATTGAAGCTTTATGATCTACTGATTGGATGTACTTGGAAATGACTTCTATTCCTTAATCTTAGTGTTATGTACTGTAAAGTATACACAATGTTTCCTAATTATGCTCTGTATAAGTTCATACATGCAGTTTTTTGCTTCTGTACTTTAATTCGAAATCCCTGTTTTGAATGAACTAATCCCAAGTATACCGAAGGTGAAACTGAATGGCCCATTGTCCTTACTCACCCGTTTAGAATAACCCATGCATACATTACTTCCATGATTTAACATCCCTCATTTAGTATTCGACTGCTAATGCAATACTTATTCCACCGTGCATCTGTTCAAAATGTCATTGGCATAAGATAATTAAGTTTTTAAAGTGGTCATTCAACAAATATTGTAGCATAAAAGCAATATAAGGTATGCAATTTTAACAGATCACTATGGCACATGACAGTGGGGTAATTGGCGTTTGCATTCAGTAAACTTGAATGCATTTGGGGAACAATGTAAAGATTATAAGAGGTTAGTTTAATAGCATGAGAATAAGATGATCTATATTATCCTTTCCTACATTAGTGCACCATCTCATTTTTAGCTGTTGAGAGCCACCTACAGGCATTATGTAACGGGACTACAAAATCAAAACTTTGTAAGATCATGGAAATGTTAGAGCTACTTTAGAGATGACCTAGCAATATATTATATTGAAACTACTCTATACCTAAACACAAATCTTTGTATGTAAGTACGTTTATGTACATCTAATTTTTGTTTATAAGCTCACGCGATTGTACTGGAAGATCATAAAGTTATGGTTTTGGAAAATACTCGTCTGCTGAGTTTAATCATTATTGTAGAACCTTCATAAATTTCGGCATGGAACTTTGTTTTGAAGAATTATTGAAGCAGTATTGATGATAACAAGTATGGACTAAACTTTTTTCTAGTAACTTCTAAAGATTGCACAGATGTTGTAAAAATTCATGATGATGGAGCAATTAATCCACGAAGATGGTTGACCTCTTTCCAAATCTTTTCACTTTTAAACTGATAACGCTGCCTTTTCTCAATTCCTTATTAAAGGAATTGATGCAATAGCAAGGTTTTGATGATTTCCTTGTGGTTACAAAAGTGCCTATGGCAATAAATTACCATTTGTTTTTATATTTAGCAACAGGTAAAATGGAGATGGGATAAGGAGTTTAAAGGACCTATGGCTAAGAGACCTGGAGATACTCAAATGGGTCCCAAAACATGCTATATTTGATTTAATGATTGCTATCAGAGTTGCTATTATGCACAATGTACTACATGCAAAATTGTGACAGCAAATTGCAAAACAAGCTATAATTCATGGTGATCAATAAATAAACAAGGCTTTTGAATAAATAAATAATTGAAAGGGTTGCAACAATTTTCCAATGGTTTAAAAGTGCATAACACAGCTATTAAATGGTAGTTGTCAGCCTTTAAAAGATGGCTAACATGAGTCTCAATAATACATTCCAATCTTCTCATAAAACAAAATATTATGCCAAGAGGCATGGAAATTGGCATGTGAGATTTTTTTTTAATTACCTTAGCTATATGGCTCACACGGTCACACTGCAAGGAGATTATAGGTAAAAGGAAACATGAAGTAATTGCATATCAATTACTGATAGGCTGCTGCATTTACCAGTTACCCCCATTAGGCTTATGCTAACAATGTTGCAGGAGAGGTATACAGAGTTACCTAAACTTTTAGTCTTGATGTGAAACTCAGAATGCGATTCAAATTACAGTTTTGAATTTGTAATACAATTGATGCAGGCTTGTTGAACACAGAGACATTCTTTCATTCTTTAAGACACGACAGAGGTTTATGATAGCCCTTCGGTCATATGGATAAATTTACAACTATAAGAAGACTCGGCTCCTTCTCAACTTATTTGGTTCCAACAGAACTCGAGATTTTGGGCAGAACTGTACCCAACTGATTCCGAGCGAATGTATATGATTCAGAAATGCTCAAAGACATACATTGCCATAAGGCTTCTATTCCTTACTATGCGATGATCATGTCAGTACATGGCTAAAGAAACTTGATGTTACACATGCTGAGATGACACTCAGTACAATCATAACTGCGAGCAATCATGCTATATTGCTGTTATAATAATGCCGAGGCATGTCAATACTGATTTCATACATGTCATAGTGATGTGATCAATATAAGAGAGCTGAATGTCAATGCTAAACCAAGGTCTTGCATTTGTGCAAGTGTGATATAGTCATAAGGATACTATAGTGCAAGTCATAGTATTGTAGAGTGTGTGAGGTCCAATGTCTACACTTACAGTGCACTGATTTATGGACTTTGCAGGGAAGGCAGACTGGAAGAGGCTGAAATATGCACTGGTGAAATGAAGGAGAACGATTTACAACCCAACCAAGTAACATACAAATCATTGATGGATGGCAACGTCAAATTAGGCAGGGTGGATCATGCTTTTGATCTATTTAAGTAAGATGGTAAATGAAGGATGCTAACCCAATTATCGAAGTGCTTATGAATGGTATAGTTCAAGAAAACAAGATACAACAGGAAACCTTGATCATTGATAAGGATACAGTAGGTAGTTTAGATCTTGATAACTTAGATGGAATTCATGACCTGAATGAAATGCCACTTGAAATAAGCATTAACAATGGCTAACATTATCATAAGAAAGGCTGGTTCACGCGTAGAAGGAAAAATCAACACTTAGCAAACCCAGAAATCACATGTACACATTAGCATATAATTATAGTCTTCAGATCTGTTTGGAAATACACACACAGGAGAGATGAAACATGGAATATGAATATAGGAGTACACACTGTCACAAGGGTACCAATTCAGCCAATTTGTGCCTTTCTACAGGGAGAATCAGTCCATTTCAGCAGCTTATTCCTGTAGTGGCTTATTAAATGGATATACCTCTGCTATTGCAATGCTCAAACTCGTCCAGTTCCAAAAGAAGATTCTGCTGTAAAATTATAACTCCCAATTTCAGCCAAAATGCATGGCAGAACCTACACAAACTCAACCTGAAGCATTTTTCATTGAATTTTTTTTTTTTTTTTGCATGCGCAAATATTTCAATGTTTTTTTTTTTGATACTGTCATGAATATATGGATGCTTAGAGATCTTTTGAGAGATTAATTACGAATATTATTTAGAGTTAGGAGTTATTTAATTATGATTTATTTCATTTTATTATTATTATTATATTTTAGTATGCACTATATGCATTAGTTATTTTGTATGTAACCTTACATTTGGTAATACCGGTTTGTCCCTAGGTATTACATTTCAATGATTGTAAAAGGTCAGTTTATTAAAATACACACCTGCAGCTTTTGGGGCAGCAGAACCGTCATTGTTTTTATAAAAAAAAAACACCGCATGGAGGAGGGTCACCTCTGCTGGGGAAAAACTACCCAATTTTTAAGCTATTTTGAAAGTTGTTTGTATTAGGCCACAACAAAGCTCCTTAGTACAAATATAACCATTGTAATGAAACAAAAATGTAAAGTGAATTACCAAGAAATTCACAAGACCTACACATCTGGTAAGAAACGCTACGGAAGTTCTTGAATATTATATATATATATATAATATATTTAGTTATTTATTTTTTAACATTTACAACGATTGATTAATTACCGATTTTAATAGTCAGGGCAGCTACAAAGAGTAACTTGCCATCAGTTTAATAGATTCCGATTATTCACGACTTAAGCTTGATATCCATATATATATGAATATAATGCGCGAAAAGGTCCTGCGTATCTAAGTTTAATAGATTCAGATTATTCATGACTTAAGCTCGATATCCATATATATATGAATATAATGCGCGAAAAGGTCCTACGTATCTATCTATAGGTTCGTTCAATTCCATATCTCGAACTTCAATTGGCTATGCTGCTTATAATGCTGCTTCCTTTCCCACTGCTATCATCGTCTCTGCTACTTGAATCATAACTAGATATTGATCCCGATATGGAACCAGATTTGCTTCTCAGTCAATTGGTTCTGCAGCTGCATGGCGGATATTATCCTGTTGATTGCTTGATCCCAGTGTCTTGGTTGAATGGGTCGGTGGAATGGCAGAGCTATATCCGTGTAGATCCATACCCCTAGCTTGGTGGATGTTGATTGTATTACTCCCGGAATTCTTCACGGTGCCGGGGTATACCATGTCCCTTCTTCGACTTGGTTTGCATCTCGAATTGATGCATCTAACCACATGCGACGAATACCTCAAATTCGTGGTCTGCATGTGTGGTGAACCTCGAATTATTCCCACCGTCCGTCGATCCATTGTGAATCTTGCCATGGACCACATGGGGCATTTCACTCTCTAACGAAAATATGTAAATCGAAAATATGTATTAACACGCCAATTTGAAATTCGGTACGGATATTCAACGTACAGGGAAACCATAATAGTTAAGAAATCAGATTTATCGATTTCATGTACCCATCGGCTCTTCATAAACCCATTAGAATCCATTTTAACTGCCCTTTTCTCATTACCACTGTAAAATGCCGTAGAGAACTCACGCGTCTAGGGTTTAGCGGTAACACAGCGCTTGTAATGATTGCTGGTCCAAGAATGAAAAGCCAGATGCAAAAAGTGCTTCTAATGCCTCCTGTCTCAGTTAGAATGGTATACCGTCATGCGAAATAGTTCAGTAAGGTGGAGGTCTCGAGGTTAGGGAAGGGGCTGGCTCTATGAAACCGCAAAAATGCAACCGAGAATTTCTTAAAAGTATTTTTTTTTATATGCAGCAGAATTTAACCACAAAATTTTACACGAGCGTAGGGCTTGTGAGGTCCTGAAGGGTTTGAACGATAGCTTTGATACCATGTGTAATAACCATAACTGGAAAACTGAAAAACAGGAAACAGGAACCGTAAGAATTATGATTTTTGTACTTACCTGAACTGCTATCTGATCTGGTGAAGTTGATGATGCTGCTACTGCTCTGCTCCAATTATCGAGAGACCAATTCCACCCAGCCGGACTGAGTAGAGACTGGCTGCTCAATCCAGTAAGCTTCTCACAGAAGCTCACTATCCCCCATGCCCAGAACCTCAGACGGATTAAAGCTCTTCCAATCACAGAACTCTCTCACTGTTGAATCCCTCCTCCTGGTTTCTCACTTCGTTCTTCCAACCCCCTTTCTCAGTTCAGACCTCCGGTTTTTAACTGCGGGCTTGGCGGTGGCCGCCCTCCTACCTGCAGCCACCGCCTTCCCTCCTCCCGACACGCCTTCCATGCATTTTTGCGGCTCTAAGATATTTTTTCCCCTGCTGTCTTGTGTCTGTTCTTATGTATCCTATTTGTTTTATGCGCCCCTTATATAAGGGTGTTTTCTTTTATTT